>NW_012193445.1:289600-301053 GCF_000504015.1 Erythranthe guttata
TGGTTGTACCATCCTAATATAACCAAATGTGTTGGGGGTTCTCACTAATAATCTATATTATATATCCGTAGAAAAACACAATTTACGTCCACCGTCTGTGTTTCAGAGAGTTTTTGTTGCATAAGGGGGCTAGAAATCATCAGAGCTACTTTGTGCTGAATGCTGCTGATTAAGGTTTTCTCTCTTAATATAAAAACTTTCAGTTGTCGCAAAAGAAATCACTTTATAAAACGAAATTATAAGTTTGATAGGGTGGATGAAAAATATGAAGGCATGTAATGACCCTAAGCTATTGGTAATCAAGATTGCATGCTTTTGTACATTGAATAATCTATATATATATATATATATATATATATATATATATATATATATATATATATATATATATATATATATATATACACATATGTATATATATATATATATATATACACCTCTCTATATATATATATATATATATCTATATATATATCTATATATATATGTATATATCTATATATATATATATATATATATATATGTATCTATCTGTGTATATACGTGTGTACATATATCTGTATATATATGTATATATATATATATGTACCTATAGATATATATATATATATATATATATATATATATATATATATATATATATATATATATATATATATATATATATATATATATATATATATATATATTTATTTATCCATATATATATATATATATATATATATATATATATATATATATATATATATATATATATATATACTTTTTATAAAAGTGTGAATGCAATAGGTGCTTGTTTCCTTTTTTGTACGGACAAAAAAATGCCCCCATATAAGAGATTCTAAATATAAGATTTCAAGGACAACAAAATAATTTACACTAATGATGATAATAATAATTAACCTTTTATCATCTATCATATTGGTTTCTCGAAAGGAATAAGAAGCTCAAAAGTCCTAATTATTTAATATATAATTAATTGTTGAGTTAGAACAAAATAGATCATAGTTTCCATCTTTATAATTTCTCTTTTCATCGTCTTTTCCATTATCTTCTCCATTTTTTAATGAAGTTTTATGTTACCATTTATGAGTTATTTCCTTCCTTCATTTTCTCTCAACGTTCTCCTAATCTGCTTTCTTACCATAGAGTTTGGGAAATCGATATGTCTGTAGAGATTTAGTGAACGAGCAAATCCTTCATGTCTTAATATAAAAAAACCACTAGACCTACAAGTATCCAATGAACTCTATTTACTCATCGAAGGACCGATATAACTGAAAGTCTTATATGATTAAAAAGGGAGAATTACATGAGAAATATAAATAAACATCATGATTTTTTATTTTATTTTTATTTTATGAGAATGAGTTTGCGCTAGAACAAATAATCAAGGAAATAAAAAACAAGGGCAATTGAGTCATGATTCATGAATACATGTAGACAAAAGGTATTAAACTAACTTACTTATTTCAAATTTAAATTTAATTGGATTCTACTTATTCAAATAAATTACCTACCTCGTAATATATTAACATAGTTTTCATTTATGCTATTATTGTATATTAATAGAGGGGCCATTTGATATACACCCCTAATATGGGAAATATATAGGGATATGTTCACCTCTAAAAAAAATTCTTTGAGATACATCCTGAAGAGGCAAAAAGACAATGCTGCCCTTACATGCGATTTTTGCTCTAACTGCATTCAGTATTTCCACCAAATTGCATTTAGCATTTAGCTTTTTTTTTTATTATTTTTATTTTTTAATAATTTTTTTTATTTAAAAAAAAATAAAAAAATTTAATTTTCTTTTTGATATTTTTTTTCCCGTAAAGTTTACAGTCTCGAATATGACTATATATGAATATATATGACTATAGTCATATTCTTGCTTCATATTGCCGTTTTTTTACATTTGCAACTTAAAATTGTATATTTTCGATTATACAGTGTAGCTCAATCATATTTAACAAATTAATAAAAAAAAAGACTATTGTTTATGAAAAAAATCCATCAACATCAGTGTACATTGGGAAAAAACCTACATCTTATATATGACCATACATGACTATATATAACTACAGATAACTATAGATGTGACTATATATGACTATACATGTGACTATATATATATCACATGTGCTTTACCGTGTTTGCAAGTTTGTTTGGTTGGTTTACAAATAAAAGTTTCACTCTTATATATACATCTCCACCTCCCTGATTGATGGTAGGATTGATTTAATACTGTTATTGAGAGTGGTTCTATAGAACATTTTATATTATAATTACATTCTAGAAGATAAGTATAATTGAGAAGTTTAAGTAAGGTCTTAGAATTTTTTACGACTTTGTACAAATTTCTATCTACAAGTGTTCTACTTAGGGCTTTAACATTTAAGATTTTTGTTTTTAGGCAGGTTTTTTTTACTCTAGTAAAAATCTTTATAGCCAAAAATTTTATTCTAGTGAAAATATCTTTAGCTAAATACTGTAAAATATAGTCCAAAATAGGAGGATCGTGAGAAAATCTCCAATGCTAAACTCAATCTCTAATACGTAGAGTGCCACATGAGATATTTTGAGATTTTTGTTAAAAAATCATCTCTAATTCAAAGATTTTTGTTAAAAAATCATCTCTAATTCAAATATTAAGAAAAATCTCCAAATGATGTGGCAATGAGGTGGCACTTATGATTTTAGAGATTCTTAGGGCATCTGTAGTGCCACTCCCAATTTATTATTTTTGTCAGAACTTTTAAATATTGGGAGTAATTGATGATTTTAGCTCCTCTAGTGCTTTTCTCCAGCCTCCCTAAATGTGCCATGTGGCAAGGGACTCCCAATTGAAGTGCCTACGGTTAGTCCATGGTTAGGGAGTGTATGTGGAGCCCTTTTGATTATTTTAATGTATTTTTGGAATGTGTGCCAACCAAATCTGACTTTAATTATTTATTTTTTCTTTTTCTTTTTTTCCATTATGATAAGTAATAATTAATTCTAATAAGTATTTAATTATTTTATAATTTTTAAAAATTACAAATTTAAATTTCATAGATTTTAATATTAATAGTAAAATAAATATTATATTTAAATTCATTAATATGGTAAAAAAAAACTTATATTTTCATTTTAATAATTCAATTTCACTATACTAATACAAGAAATATTTATTTTACAAATAAATTTAAATTTTGTAAATTCGTTAATTTTAATTTATTTGATTGTTCTACACATGCGTCTCTCATATTCATAACTTTTATTATAAGAAATTTAAAAATAAATTTTCATGAAATTTAATTTTACTAAATTCGATCACATTATAAAATATAATACGAACAATGTGAAAATAAAAGAACATTAAATCACAACTACAATTAGAAATACACATAAACAATAAATATTTAGACATCTTCTTCTCCGTAGATATTCCACAAATGGTTCATTAAATCAGATCTTAAATCTTCATTGGTTCGTCGATTGCGGATCCGACTAAGACGTGCTGAGATATAGGCTGCCAAAATCGATGGATCTCGTTCATATTGAAGGGGGCGGAAATTCTCTTCTGGAAGTGGTGCCCATGGTTCGAGGTCAGATCCACGTTCATCTTCTATAATCATATTATAGAGTATAATGCATGTTTTCATTATATTACATATATCCTCTTTTGACCAATATCGAACGGGTCCTTGCGTTATACCCCATTTAAGAAAGAAAAATCTCGATTCGATCGATTTATTTGTAGAGGAGTTTTCTAATATGAGAAAAGAACAATCAAGTCGCTTTGAAGAGGATGGCATTAGGAGAAATGCAATCGAACAACAGAAATTACAAGCTAAAATAGAAACAAAGAGAATGGAAATTGCAGCTAAACAAGAACATCAACAAAAACAACGCGAGCAAGAAATAATGTTGATGGATCCTCAATCGGCACCTACAGAGGAAGGTAAAGCTTGGATTATTGAACAACAAATAGAGATCTTAAGCCGTATTAGAAAAAATAAAAACTAATTTTATAAAGTCTTTTCCTTTAATCTATTTATGTCTAGAGTTGGAGGAATGTTCTAACAAGCTTGTTCAATTTAGTGCAATCTATTATGTATTTTTGTTAATTTTATTTCATTTATGTTTGTTGAATGTTTTGTATTATTTTATCAATATAAATATGGATACAAACAAAATAAAATAATACATATTACAACGTAATAAAAATGGTGACTAATATTTAATTAATGTAATCTAATACGAAATTAATTTAATTAAATACAAAGAATTAAATTTAATTACATTATTATATTTACTTCCTTAATATTTTATTATTATTTAAGATATTTGGATAAATTTTTAGGGAGTTTTAAATGTACCACTAGAGAACTTTTTTTTTAGGGAGTGTTAAATGTGGGTCCTACTTTTAGGGAGATAGTAAAATGTGTAGGTGGCATGTGGACCCCACTATTTGGGGAGTGTTTTATTGGAGTGTCATCTTGAGGATCTCTAAAGTGTCAACTCATCCATTAATACAATTTTTATTTACTTTCTATTAAAAAATTAAGATAATTATATTATCTCCAAACCGTAAATGAATTTCACTATAGCTCTACTCTTATTCCACATTCTTCTACACTATTTTATTGGAGTTACATATTTCTCTGAAGATTCGACTTTCAGGGGAAAACACTAATTAATTACTTAATTTGTTTTAGCAATAATTTTCTCAAACTTTAATCAATTAAATTCATGTGAATCCTCTGACCTAAAATAAATGAACCATACGACGTACACGTGATCTATAGAAGTTGCTAGTTCGTATACAATATAAGTTCGTGGTTTAACAAAAAGGGGTCATGTGCAAAATATCCAAACCACAAGGGGTTTAGACATTCATTTGTTTTTTTTTTTGTGAACATTTCCTTGTCGTTAAAACATAATCAATTAAACTGATATGGTTTAATGAACAAATTTTAAACCATTGTGGTTTGAACATTTTAAAGAGTTCATTAAAACATTGAACTAATAAATGTTAAAAAAAAAAAACTCTATCTACTTCTTTTTCTCTCTCTTGAAATATAAAAATCTTAATAAATCTGAATAAATTCACTAGTATTAAATCATGAATGAAAACGAGAAGGAAAAGTTTTTCTCTTTTTGGCGGAATAAGTTTTTTTTTAATAAATTAATAATTATAATTTTAATTTTAAAACCCAATAATAAGTGATGCTTAAGAAAATATTTGAAGTGTCGAGTGTTGCATTGAAGACTTTGCAGTACATAATCTCAATCGTGCCAAATAGGATAGAGAAAATTTTAAGATTTACTTTTGATATATACTTGACACCTAGGATGTTTAGAGTTTTTCTTGAGTTTACCATTGGAAATGCTCTGACATCTCGTCTTTCTTTATTATTTAAATTTATTAATTATTGCGATTTCTTTTTCTTTTGCAAACACCATATTAAATCGATTAAATAAACAATGTTACTTTAAAACGCATCAACTATTGAGTATTGATGCAATATTTTTTTTTGAACTTTAGAAAACATTCAAGGCTTAATTCCATGGATTCGGTATAATTTATCATACGTTGTCGCTTCCTCTTTCATTCCGAAGAAGTGAGGCTCGTAACCGCACTTCCATGGATCGTTTTCACCTGGTTTATGAGGTGCAACATATTGTATGGCTAAAGAGGGGGAGTATCAATATAGCAATTGGATCACTGTTGGTAGCTGCCAGAAAAAAAAAACGCGGGGCTCCAAATGAATTTGCCATTGCCCGACAGACGGAGTTTTTGATCGGCCTTTCGGCGTTCATTTTGGTGGAGCTTTTTCTGCAGCCAATCAGAGAAGCCACATTAGCCAAGAATCATTAGTACATAATATTTGAGATGCTTCAATATGGCTTTGCTTACAAAACAGGCATGGAGAACACATTTACACCACGAACACCGCCAGAAAGCCGCTCAGCAATAGAGGCTTTCCGGTGAACCTTGGTACATTATTTTGATTTTTGTTATATATTAAATTGGATTCTTGCTAGACAAGACATGGCAGTAGGCTGTATAAAAAAAATAGACAGAAACATACCGAAACAACACATTAAAAAACCGGTAGCGAAAGGAAGAAAGTTAACGCTCATCGGAAATAAAATTGTAACAACAATACATAAAGGGAAAGCAACAAGGACATCGGTTTCAACAGGTTGATTTGATACGGAAATCGGTTTCCAATTCACCATATCTTTGGATGCTACACCTGGAAATTTACACATAATCTCACACACACCCATGTGTATGTGTGCTTAGTGGGTAATTATTTAATCAAATCAACGGTTGGGATGCACCCAGTGTAAATAACCAGCTGTAGCATCTAACTCCCAGTAAAAAAACAGCAATAACGTGGTGGGATGAGAGTTTCAGATGTTTCTTCACAAACTTGTGCTGTGTGTTTGAAGAAACAAAACAGTCAGCCTTTTTTTGGGTTTTCCAAAAATACTTGGAGGAAAAACAAAACATTATTTACAAAAGTACCCCTAGGGATACGAAAATTGTGACAAAAATGCCCCTAGGGTTGGGAAGTGTTTATATAAAGGGAACACGTACGAGATCCAGAATAACACTACTCGGTTTTCCCTACGTACAGAAAAGGAAAACTACGAAACCCTAGAAAGAAAGAAAGGAGCAATATAATGGGTGGTGCATGGAAGAATACGGAGGACGAAATATTGACGGCAGCGGTGAACAAGTATGGGGAGAATCAATGGTCCAAAATTTCTTCTCTTTTAGTTCCAAGATCACCCAAGCAATGCAAGGCGCGTTGGTACGACTGCCTCGATCCCTCCATTAATACGGTATTTTCTATTCGTTGTTTCTCGCTTTTCAGATTTTTTGTTTTTTTTTTTCTACCATCGTTGCTGATATATATATTTGATAAAACTTTTATTCCAAGCTGCTCGTGTGAATAGAATTACTCAACCATGACAAAGTATTTTCGAAAACCTGGAAGTTTATGTATCGTTTGATTTTGTATATAGTGTTTTTATCTCGATGAGTTTTGTTAGTTTGTGATCGATGATCTTACAAAAAATTCCTATGGAATTAGTAATTAAGAAGCTGTTTATTTGAATTTGTGTAGGTGGTGTTTGCAGAACTTTATTTAAAAGTTGAAGTTAGTGATTGTGAGTTGGATTGAAATTAAGTGCTTATTTCGAAAAGCTTGGGGTGTTTGCAAATTAGCTGAAAAATCAACTAAAAACTTCTTATTTTAAGAGAAGCAAAAACAAAAGTTTGTTTTGCAAACACATAAAAACAGATTATGTGCAGAAAAAAACTCATAATCTATTTCTAAAAACTTTTGCAAATACCACCGTAGTCTACTTTATGCCTTCTTGTGATGTTGAATTAGTTTTAAACTAGTATTTCATATATATGTGCGTTTTAGATAAAATAATCAAACGAAGACTTTGAATAATTGATATATAATGAAAGAAAATATAGATAAGAAAATTGTGATATAAAACATAATTTAATTTGTTGAATACATTGTAAATTTTCTGTTAATAATTTGCCCTCACAAATTTTCGAATCTATGAAAAGAATCTCAACTCGAGAAGGCTGTAGAGTTGCGTTTGATTACCTTCAATTATATATATATGGATTCTTGATAATTGACAAACTTTCTTGATTGCAGACTGAGTGGACTCAGGAAGAAGATGAGAAATTGTTGTGCCTTGCAAAGCTGATGCCCAAACAATGGAGAACTATTGCCCCGATTGTCGAGCGTCCTCCGTCTCAGTGCCTGGAAAGATACAAGAAGCTCGTTGATCCAACCGGTGCTACAGACGAGAATCCTGTATTATTACAGGATTAAGGATTTTAATGCTCTCATGAGATTTAATTTTTTTACTTGCATTGTTTATTCAGTATTCACCCAAAAAATGTATTATATTTCAATCTTACATTCATTGTTGATATTTTTTTTTTTTGAATTTTAAAAATAGTTCCTAGGGACCCTTTTATTTCATTGTCAAGAGTAATTTGTCCTTTAAAAATACATATTGTAATTTTGACAATAGATTGATGTTTTGGTTAGTTTTTTTTATATTGTTCCTAAATTCGAGTTACTATAGTCGTCAATGATTCGATTTTGACAATTGAACGCTGTTTAATTTTTCAGTTTAGTTGGATGGAATTTACGTGTTGTTAAAAGTGAAATACAAGGTGGAGAAGCAACACCACCCTACCACTAGTTTATAGTACTCCGTCCCCACCACCGTCACGTGAGTGAGCTGTGCAAATTCCGGCCAACTTAACAAAAATATTAAAAAGCGGACCATTTTTGTTAAATAATGGCATCATTAGAAACTACTATTGTAAATTTAAAATATTTAGGGACCATATCTAAAGAGTGGATAAAGTTTGAGTACTAAAGATAAAACGTTCCCATCAAAATCACACGGAATATCGAATTGGGGTGAAAGTTGTTATGAGATACATAATTTAAGGGCAAACCTTGCCAATTTTATATTTATAGAAGTGCAAGTCATAAAATACAATTTACCCGCACCGAAAGTTAGATAAAATTTTGAATTTTAGAGAAAATATATAGTTTTTTTTCGTCGATTTTTGTTCCCGGACCAGGCGTATAATGCCCGTAATTGCACCCCGATTCACAAACATGTTATATATCGTTGTATCTAGTTCACGGAAAAACCATTAGGGGTCATGCCCAAACAAGCTGCATCTTTATATTGTTTATTTGAGTGTTTGAACCAAACGCGAAGAGCCATTTATTCGCTCGTGGAAACACATGTAATTATGGATCACGACTATTTCGAGATATTTGGAAAATCAAATCTACTAACAAAGTATTTTGCGCCTCCATAAAATGCAACAATAACAAAGTTGTGACTCACTTAGACGCACGGTTTTTGGATTTGGATGCTTCTTTAGTCGATTTGTTTTACCAAATTTTGTGTTTTAATTCAATGAAATAAAATCCACCACATGTTTATCTATTCTAAGTACAGTTTATCAATACTGGCCCCATTTTGAAATTCTTCGCACTCATTTCCTAAAATAAATATGTGTTTGTTAAGCTTTTGAAATTTATCTCAAAATATTTAACCAAAAAAATCTCAAAAAATTATCTTCCATTCATGCATAATTTTATTGTGTTGCAGTAACAAATATTTTTATTAAAATGCAAACAAAAAACACTTCATCTTTTGAATAACAACTTTTAATATGATTTTACTGTCACAGTATAAATTGTCTCCTCCTAATTACGAACAAATACTACATTTTTCTCCAAAAAAAAAAATGAAAAAATCTAAAACACATTTTCCCAAAATGAAATATAAATAGGTATCCGAAACCGGAACAAACATATTTCTTTTTTGAGAGAATTTGAAAACACATGTATATGGACCAATTTCAAATTAAGATGATTTCCCTAATTCAAATCTAAAAATCAAGAACCCTAATTTAAAATGTTAATTTCAACAATACTACGTGCAATTAATTTTGAATGTAAGGGTTTCTTTTTAAATGAGATTGTTTGAGAAGCGATAAATGGGTTAAGACTTAAGATAAAAATCAATCATAAAATAAAGGGTAAATTACAAACACCCCCCTGTGGTATGGTCAAATTACAAAAACCCCCCTCTTGTTTGGAGAATTACATCTACCCCTTCAACTATGATTTTTTCTTACACCTCCACCCTTATGGTGCTAAATTCAACACAACCATCTCGATTCCGTGAAATGTGCTCTAGTTTGTACTCGTTTTGTGTAAAAATACAGTTTCCGATGCACCACAAACTGATATATACAAGCTAAAAATCACATATTATGATCATCTTGCTTCAATATGTAGAGTTTGAATGGGATAAAACGGGTACAAAAGTGATAATATTCCATATAATCTCGAAGATTCCACTAAATTTGAGGAGTTGAGGGGGTGTTCGTAATTATCCAAACAAGAGGGGTGTTTTTGTAATTTGACCATACCTCAGGGGGATGTTTGTAATTTACCCTTAAAAGGTAAATTACGAACCCCCGAATTTAGGCCAAATAACTAAAAACATCCTCATCTATTCATAATTACCAAAAAGCCTCTGATGTTTGTTTCCGTCTTACACCGGCCCCTTACAATGTGACTTTTCACGGTTTTTTTTTACTCCAGGGAATAAACTTTACATAGTTTCAGATATTTTCTTTTATATCTCACTTATTTAACAGAAGGCATAATAGACATTACTAGGGGTGAAAGTCGGATGGATCGGATCGGAATTAGCCTTTTCGGAAAATTTCCAAAAAATTTCGGAAGTACAAAATCAATTCCAATTCCAATTCCAAAATTTTCGGAATCTAAAAATTCATTCCAATTCCAAAAGGCCCGGAAATTTCGGAATTTCGGAAAAAAATCGGAAATCACATAAGCTTTAAAATTTCAAAACTTAGCCGAAATTTTCTAAAATGTTCACAATTTTTCGAAAATAAGAGCATCCACGTCGATAAAAGTAAAACTAATAACTACTAAATTTCAGTTCAAAAAATTAAATAAAAATAAACACATCATAATATCCAATAAAACTTCTAACAACAATTCATTATGTCAAAATCCTAAAACAAAACTTGTAGGTGTATTTTTCAGAAAATAAGTATTGTATAATATATACTATTTATAGGTGTATTTTTCGGAAAAAAATCTGAATTTTTCGGAATTAAATCGGATCGGAAATCGGAAATTCCAAATTTATTTTATATAATTCCAATTCCAATCCAAAAAAATCGGAAAATTTCGGAAATCGGAATTTCGGAAGTCGGAATGAAAAAAGTTGTTCCAAAATCGGAACTTTTCGGATCGGAACCGGCGGAAATTGGAAAATCCGTTCCAACTTGCACCCCTAGACATTACACATTTTCTGTTAAAAACTTCGATCAACAGTTAATCAGATGGGGAGTTTGGTTAATACAGTGTTTTTCATTAGGGTAAATTCCACTTTTCCCCCTTGTACTTTGGCTCGATATCACTTTACCACCCTGTACTCTCAATTGCATCGATTTGTCCCCTTGTACTTTGGCTCGATGTCACTTTACCTCCTTGTACTCTCAATTGCATCGATTTGTCCCCTTGTACTTTGGCTCGATGTCACTTTACCCCCTTGTACTCTCAATTGCATCGATTTGCCCCCTTGCACTTTGGCTCGATATCACTTTACCCCCTTGTACTCTCAATTGCATCGATTTGCCCCATGTACTTGAAACATTGTCTCAATGTGGCCCTCTCCGTTAGTTTTCAGACCTTTGACCTTAACACCGTTTGATCTAAGTTTGAAAATTACTAAAAAGTCACCCCTCCCAATTTAAATAATAAAAATAAAAAATAAAAAAACAAAAAATAGAATAATAAAAAAATCAACACAATAAGAAAACATAGTCCACGACGCCAGCC
>NW_012193445.1:301208-318331 GCF_000504015.1 Erythranthe guttata
CATCTCAGATTAATTGATTTTGTATTAACGACAAGGAAATGTTCACAAAAAAAAAAAACAAATGAATGTCTAAACCCCTTGTGGTTTGGATATTTTGCACCTGACCCCTTTTTGTTTAACCACGAACTTATATTGTATACGAATTAGCAACTTCTTTAGTTCACGTGTACGTCGTATGGTTCATTTATTTTTGGTCAGAGGATTCACATGAATTTAATTGATTAAAGTTTTCGAAATTTCTGCCTCAATTCTTTTTTTTATTTTATTATAATTATTTAAACTGGGAGCGGTGGTCTTTTTGTAAATTTCAAACTAAGATCAAACGGTGTTAATGTCAAATGTGTGAAAACTAACGGCGAGGGCCAACATTGAGACAATGTTTCAAGTACATGGGGGCAAATCGATGCAATTGAGAGTAGAGGGGGTAACGTGATATCGAGCCAAAGTACAACTGGGCAAATCGATGCAATTTAGAGTAAAAAAGGGTAAAGTGATATCGAGCCAAAGTAATTTACTCTTTTTCATTATTTAGCCCAAGTTCAGGGTTCTTTTTCTAATTTACCCTAAAAAAATTAAAATTTGGAAAAATGTCCCACTCTTGATAACCACCGTCCGATATTTTAAGTTTTACAGAACACTTAAAAATTCATTGTACGAAAAAAAAAAAAAAAAAAAAAGGCTTAGGTTTTTCATAAAACGAAAACCAGATCCAGAGTAACATTACCCCCTCTTTCGGTTTTCCCTGCGTTCCCTACTTCATTTATCCAGAGCAAGAGAGAGAGAAAACAAAAGGGGGAAAAAGACTGCGAAACCCTAGGAAGAACCCTAATCAATAATTTCAAAATGAGGATCATGATCAAGGGCGGGGTATGGAAGAATACGGAGGACGAAATCTTGAAGGCGGCGGTTATGAAGTATGGGAAGAATCAATGGGCCAGAATTTCTTCCCTTTTAGTTCGAAAATCTGCTAAGCAATGCAAGGCTCGTTGGTACGAGTGGCTCGACCCCTCCATTAAAAAGGTATTTTTCTGTTCTTCGTTTCTCTAGGTTTTTTTTTCAGAATTTTTAATTGAACTACTCTATTTGAAAATTGGATAATTAAATCCACGAAAATAAGTATTGGGAGCACTTGGAAGCTTATGTGTAGAAATGAAAGTTTGATTTTGTAGATTTTGTATAAATTTCAAGTAGTGTTTTGGTTATTTATTTGAAAAACGAGTTGGTGCAAATCACACTAAATATACAGTTCTGGGAGTTTGTGTATCTTGGAAATGTTCAGTTGGGGATTTGGGCTTGGAATTTTCAGTTCATTTGAAAAAAAATGAGTTCAAGAAGGTTGTAGAATTTGGTGGGATTTTTTTGGTTACCTTCAACAGACAAACTTTCTTGATTACAGACTGAGTGGACTCGAGAAGAGGATGAGAAATTGTTGCATCTTGCAAAGCTTATGCCCACACAATGGAGAACTATTGCCCCGATTGTCGGTCGTACTCCATCTCAGTGCCTGGAAAGGTACGAGAAGCTCCTTGATGCAGCTTGTGCGAAGGATGAGAATTACGAACCGGGAGATGACCCTCGAAAATTGCGTCCTGGAGAGATCGACCCAAATCCGGAATCCAAACCGGCCCGCCCCGATCCTGTGGATATGGATGAGGATGAGAAGGAGATGCTTTCTGAAGCACGAGCAAGGTTAGCCAACACACGAGGAAAGAAGGCGAAAAGGAAAGCCAGAGAGAAGCAGCTTGAAGAGGCTCGAAGACTTGCTTCATTGCAGAAAAGGAGAGAACTAAAAGCAGCTGGAATTGACGCACGGCAGAGGAAGAGAAAGAGGAGGGGGATCGATTATAACGCCGAAATACCCTTCGAGAAGAAGCCTCCTCCAGGTTTTTATGATATCGGTGAAGAAGACCGGCCGGCGGAGTTAGTGAGCTTCCCTACAACTATCGAAGAACTCGAAGGCGAAAGAAGGGTTGACAAAGAAGCGCGCCTAAGGAAGCAGGACGTTGCAAGAAATAAAATAGCTCAGAGGCAGGATGCTCCTTCGGCTATTCTGCAAGCGAACAAGCTTAATGATCCTGAAGCAGTTCGGAAAAGGTCCAGGCTAAATCTACCCGCCCCACAAATTCCAGACCATGAGTTGGAAGCCATTGCTAAGATAGGTATTGCTAGTGATCTTGTTGGAAACGATGAGCTGACAGAAGGAAATGCTGCAACACGTGCTCTTCTTGCGAGCTATGCACAGACACCAAGACAGGGAATGACTCCAATGAGGACTCCTCAGAGAACTCCTGCAGGCAAGCAGGATGCCATAATGATGGAAGCGGAGAACCAGCGGAGGTTGACTCAGTCTCAGACTCCATTGCTCGGTGGAGAGAATCCAATGTTGCATCCGTCAGACTTTTCTGGAGTTACTCCAAAGAAAATCGATATTGCGACGCCAAATCCTCTGTTAACTCCTTCAGCAACTCCTGGAGTGTCGGGCCTCACTCCTAGAATCGGCATGACACCTTCACGCGACCTGAATTCTCTTGGTATGACACCGAAGTCAACTCCAATGAGGGATGAGCTTCACATTAATGAAGACATTGATATGCATGACAATGGCAAATTAAGGCAGTCCGAGTTGAGAAAAGAACTGCGTTCTGGATTGAAAAATCTTCCGCAACCCAAAAATGAGTACCAGATTGTTATCCAGCCATTTCCTGAAGATGACGAGGAACCGGATGAGAAAATGGAGGAGGATATGTCGGACAGACTTGCTAGAGAGAGGGCTGAGGAAGAAGCAAGACTGCAAGTGTTACTCAAGAAAAGATCGAAAGTGTTGCAGAGGGAGCTACCAAGACCTCCACCTGCCTCGTTGGACCTTATTAGAAACTCTTTGATGAGATCTGATGAAGACAAGAGCTCCTTTGTTCCTCCAACACCAGTTGAGCTGGCCGATGAATTAATAAGGAAGGAGCTTTTGTCTTTGCTGGAGCATGATAATGCAAAATATCCCCTGGATGAAGCCGTCAAAGAGAAGAAGAAAGGCAAGCGTGCTGCGAATTCTGTACCCGTGCCTTCAATTGATGATTTTGGAGAAGATGAACTGAAAGAGGTACGTGAATTCAGTTTCATTTTAACATAAAATTTTATTAAAGTTCATGAAAATGTTTTGCAGTAAAAGGTTTTGCTGTTTTTCTTTCTGATTTATTGTGTGTGGAGCTTTTTGTTTCATTTATGCATGTTATTGTAGAATGGCATGCTATTAATTTTCCCAGCAGTTCTTAGATATATTGATTATTTGAAAGGTTACTCAAAACATTGCAAGTTGCACATGGTCATGCACAGATCACACTTACATCGCAAACTATTATTCGATTGTTGTATCCTTCTTCTAAAGCGTCAGTAGAAAATTTAATCATTTATGTGAATATTTACACTTGTTCGCAGTTGTGTGAAAACTTGACAAGAAAATGCTTTTCCAAAGTTGTATAGTTCTCATACGTTGTCCAGTAGCATACTGTTTTGTTTGTACTTTGTTGTATGTAGCTAACACTGTGTGTTGACATTTATGCAAATAATTGTAGCATTGCATGTTATTATTTTTCCAGCAGTGCTTAGATGTATTCATAAAAGGTTGTTTAAAGCATTGAAAATGGAACTTGGTCATGCATTGCTTACTGTCACAGCACAAATCGTATTCTATTGCTTGAATTGTTCTATCGTTCTTCTGAAGCTTCAATTGAAATTTAATGACTTATATGAATACTTACACTTGTAAGCAGTTACATGAGAACCTGCAAGAAAATTATTTTCTTAAGTTGTATAGTTCTCATACGGTCTTGTTCGCTTACGATTTGGCTTGTGTTCAGTAGCACACAGTTATTGGTCTAACACTGAAGTTTGAACTGATAGTCATCACTTGTGTTGCAAGTTGATTATAGAGAGAGTTTATGCTGCAAATATTAGATGTATAATTTCATTTGATGTAGCTATCAGTGGTCTTTGGGTGTGGTCGCTTATTGTAAAGCTTTAACAATGGTCCATCATAGTTATGCGCGTCGTTATATAAACATGTATACACTACAAAAGATCACATGCAAACAAAATTCAATATAAAAACCTTAGTCCACCAACGTTTTATTCAAAAAACATCAATTTTCAATTTTACACTTGCACTGTTGCAGTTGCCAGTTTTTGGACTAAATTATTCTTGTTTTTATATGTCAGAGAAATAATTCGTGTTTCCTACAGAATATTTTCTTTTACTTCTTTGTAATATGAATCGTATCAGTTTTCATTTTAATTTCAATTTCTGCAATCCTAAATATGTAGAAGTTCGTCTTGAATTTGATGAACATGTTTTTAGTAAGTTCTAATTCAAATTTCTTTCTTGTTACCTAATATGATATAAATGTTGACATGTAAAATATCAAATATTCATTATACACTTGTTCCATTTAAAATTTCAAGAAAATGTCAAAAGATACTCGTTAAGTTTTAAAAAATTTCAAATTTCAAACGTAATTTAGCAAAAGAAAATGTCCACTTAATGTTGGGGGAATGGGTTTTCTGGATTGAGTAATATTTTGATGGGTTATTTGGGCATAAAGTTCATTCTATAGGTTCTTAGTGACAGTCTATCATGTTTTTAGTAAGCAGTACAAAATTAGATTTGCTCGGAGGTGATTTTCTGGAGATCCCACTTCCATATGTTTATCGTTGTCACCATTTTCCCAGCTTCTACTAATAACTCTCTTTATTGTGCAGGCTGATGAATCAATAAAGGCGGAGGCCAAATTTCTATGTATGACAATGGGCCATGACAATGAATCTCTCGATGGTTATTTGGAAGCGCATAAAACATGCTTAAATGACATTATGTACTTCCCGAGTCGTGATGGCTACGGTCTATCAAGTGTTGCCAACAATACGGAGAAGCTTGCCGCCCTGCAGAATGAATTTGAAAATGTGAAGACTAAGATGGATGACGAGACCAAGAAAGCACAACGGCAGGAGCAGAAGATTAAAATTCTTACTAATGGCTACCAAGTATGCTTTTCTTTACTAGCCATTTGTATTATATTGCTTTCTTCCATTTTTTGCTCTTACCTGGATAATTTATGTTAGATTAGAAGCTTCTGAGTGTCTAACGAAATACCAAAATGTTGAATTTAGAGATATATTTTCAAAATATTTGGATTTCATAAATTGAAATTGTCTCATAGGCCTCTACTACAAATGATAGATAGCGTGCATTCAAGGATAGTTCTCTGAATATTGCTCTGATGTTTCTAATTGAGTCAAACGGCATTAGGCCTATGTCTATCTATGCTTTTTGCGTTGGGAAATGTCGAAAGGCTTGTGTAGTCTGTAGATATGAAGTTTCTTGGAAATGTGTTTGCCAAGTTTTCTTACATAAGCATGGGCCAATGTTTGATCAATGTAATAGATGTTTTAGTTAGTACATGGACAGAGATATTCAAATAATCTATCTTTATACTCTGCCTTATGGTCTTGTTCCTGAACATAAAATTCTTCAATAATTACGCAATGAATTGTGGTTCCTTAATGATTTCTTAAAGAATATGAATATTTTGGATTTGGACGATTAATTGATTGGCTAAAGCATTTTTTCATGGTAATCTAAATCGCTGGTTTCTGAATAATTATCAGATACGAGCCGGAAAACTGGGGGCTCAAATAGAGGCAGCTTTCAAGCAGATGGACACTGCAGGAACAGAACTGGAATGCTTCCAAGCTTTACAGAAGCAAGAGCAACTATCGGCAGCACACAGGATAAGCAACCTCTGGGAAGAGGTCCAGAAGCAAAAGGACCTCGAGCGTATTTTACAGAAACGATACGGTGACCTTTTACCCGAACTCGAACGGCTTCAAAATTCGATAAATGCACACAGATTGCACGCACAAAGACAAGTGGAGATTGCTGCTGCTGCTGCTGCAAAGAACGATGACCTCGTACTGGATGAATCTGTCACTCCTGTTGAAGATCAATCTGTTGTACTGGATGAATCCGTCACTTCTGTCGAAGATCAACCTGTCGTGCAAAATCTCGAAACTTTTGAACCCAAGGAAGAGTTTTCGACGAAGGACGATAATGCCCCTGAGGCTGAAATGGAGGTGGAAGCATCTGTTGAAAAATCTGCACAACCTGATCTTGGGAATCCTGCTCCTGTAGGCGAGATTGAGACGGAAGAGGGTTGGATCCTGTTATGAATGTTGGTTCTGACGAAATGAGAAGCCATGAGAGTTGTTGAATTCTGCTGAAGTAAAATGCTCAAGAAAGTCTTTTTCGAATGAAAAAATCGAGGATTTGTATGCCTTAATTTGAGAATTGTATGTTGAAAACTATTTTGGGAGTGAAGGAGCGTAAGAAACTCGATATGTATTTGGTTTCGGTTTTACGTTTTTGAGAGGGAGGTGGTTTATTTAAAGCTGTACTTTGTCTTTCAATGATTAAGTACTCAGAGTGCTCAAATGGGAGAATATGATATCTATACTTTGGAAGTGTCTATTTGGGGCAACTTTCAGGTTTAAAAGTCTGGATAATGAAATAGGATATTTATATTATGCAACAGAAAAACACAGAGGATAAGTCCTTACACAAAATATCCTTAATAAATTAATGGAAAGTTTCAAAAAACAAAAATTCTTGTACTGATTTCTAATTTGGGGGTGTTTGCAAAAGCTTATATTGTACACTTGAAAGTCAAGTAAGGTGGTGTTTGCAAATGATTATTTAAAAACAGAAGTTACGATTGTGAGTTAAGTCGGTTTTAAGTGTTTATTTCTAAAAGTTAGGGGTGTTTGCAAATATTCCGGAAAATGAACTTAAATAGAAAAAATAGGTTTAGGGGTGCTTTTCAAAAAATAGTTTAAAGCAGATTATTTTAAGAGAAGCAAAAGCAAAAGTTGATTTTGCAAACACCTGAAAACAGATCAGGAGCAAAAAAAGCTCATAATTACTTTCAAAAAGTTTTTGCAAACACCACATAAATCGGAGATAATTGTTTCAGGAGATTGTTTGACAAACCCCCTCATTAGACATGTGCAATTAAGATGAACCCCAAATATTTTTTTAATATTAAAATAAATCCAAAATATTTTTTAAATACCATAAATAATACAACATCACTATAATACCCTTAGTCCAAACCATCAAACACCTATTTTCTTTCATTTTCTAATACTCGACATCCCCCAACTCTTTCCTCCCCATCTCCCCTCACGCTCATGTTTTTTCTTTTTCTTTCTTTCAATGATCGCGGCCTCCCCTCTTTCTTTCTCTCTACCGCAGCCGCCCTCTCTTTTCTCTCCAGCATTGCCCTCAGATGTCGAATCCATCTCCCACAAGCCTTCCCTCTCCTCCGACCCACCAACAGCCGCCGCCCAATATCTCCTTCCTCAAACCGCCATCGCCGCTGCTCCTTCACAACTGTGGTCTCTTAAATATTGCAATTTGTGGTGGTTTGATTTTATGGGACGATAATTTTTTGGTTTCATCATCAACAACTTTGAAATTTCCAAAAGACAAAGGGAACACATAAGTACATACAAATTATAATAGAGAGTTATTTTGACGAATTCAATTCACTATTGCGTATAGTGAATTTTGACATTTCAGTATTAAATCCACTTTTGCGTAGAGTGATTTTCGTCATTTTCATTTATTAAGTTCACCATATGTGCAGAGTGTAGTTTAAATCCACTATTAACGTTAACATTTAAAGTAGATTACGCTAATTTCATAATGAACTTTACGTTAATTTCGTAATGGTTTTCAATAAATTTCAAGTAATTATTGCTTTTAGTTAATAGTTCCAAATTTTTGCTTCCAGGGATTACTGGATATCAAAATTTTGCTTTCCAGTAAATAGTGGATTTCAATTTTAATGAATTTCAGTTTTTTGGTAAATTTGGTGCTAAAAAAAATAATTATTATTTTTTGCAACGAAATAAAAAAAAATATCGAAAATAAAAAAATGGAAACAATATTAATTGAAATGAGACGTTATTTTAGGGGGAGACTATGATAGGTTCCTAAATTTGGGTGATTTGCATATCTATAAATCTTTTAATTTATTTTCCATGTCAATTCAATAGGGCAAATTTGGTATTTTGTTATGAAAGGGGTTATCTTAAATATGGCATTGGAATTTGAATTTCTCACTCTACTGAAATTAAATGAGGGGTTCTATCAAATAACTCCTCGTTTCAATTCAAGAATTTCGGAATGTTTGCAAATGCGATTAAAAATCAAATTTAAGTAGTTAATTTACATGTTGATGTGTTTGCAATATAAACTTGAAGTCTTAGCTTATTATGGTAAATTTCTCTTCAATGTCCTTCAAAACTTTACTAAGGTATCGTCCTTCAAAACTATACTAAGGTATAAATATTAAGAATATAAATGTCCAATGTAGTTTGAAGCTCAAAACAATTGGTGTAAACATGCTTTTGAAATTGGGATTTTTTTTATTTTTGAGTAAAAATTGGGAAAATTTAACAACCCCTTATTAGACAAGTGCAGTTACAATTAGCCCCTAAAAAATTAGTTTTTTTTAAGGTAATTAAGTCCAAACCATTTTTAATTAATAAAAAATTATTAAGTTTCACTATCATACTCATATTAATCCCCTTGAATAAATTCAATTTATTTTTCTTTTTTTTTGGCATAATTTAATATTAGTGGTCTTAAGATATAAGTCCCTCGTGACAAACCTTACTAGAACTAAATGACAAGTCTAACTAAAATTTCCTTCACATCCTTTATTAAATTCATTCCAAAAATGTCCATTCCCTAAAAAACTCAAAATTACACCAAATTGTAAATATACATAAATTATGGTATTATTTAACATTTTTAATTTTGCATCTAGCATTTTTTTTAAATTTTACGTGGAACACGTATTTTGTTTTTTCCGTATTTTGTCATTATATAAAAATCTATTTTTTCCCCTTTCTTTTCTACATAAATTGAAAATTATGATTTTTTTTAATTTTTTCGATCGTAGACATCTACAGAAACCTATAGCAAACTGTAGTAATCTGTAGTTACCCATAGACATCTTGAAACCCTAACCCTAACTTCTCCTACAAAACCTAGCCGCCAGACACCATGGACACCCATAGACACTCACAAACATCTGTAGACATCCAAATCGATTTTTTTTTTTTAATTTTCCCCACCAAATCCTAGATCCGCTCTGTTAGAATTTTATTTCGTGCAGATTAAATTATTTGTGTCAGATTCAGTTTTTCGTTATTGTTGCGTGAAGTATTGCAACAGTTCGTGAAACAGTTTGAAAAGACATAAATAAACGAGACACAAATTTAATGTGGTTCGGATACAATTGTACCATACATCCACGGGGACCTGCAAACAAAATTTAGTAATTTTTAGTTTTTCGAATACAATAGTAGGACTTAATCAAAATACAAAGACTCCCTCTTTGTTGACGCTGTTCTTGTATACTACGCTGAATTATATATCTTCTATTTGCAGCACGTCCCTTGCTCCGCACGGTTGAACTCCCTTCAACGATGAATCCCTCAGTCGGCGGATCGATCTCCTCCCGAGATATGTTTAAGCCCATCTCCCGAAAAACCAATTTTCTTTTTATATAGAAGAAGCAAACTTGTGATACTCCTTGAATCTTGGTGTCTTCACCACAAAGCCTTGAAGCCGGTATATTTTCTATGAAAATCACGTATCACGATGGAACTATAAAAACGAGAGCCAAGAATATTTTATCTATATATTTTCTCTCGGTCAAAGACATTCCCTGCGCAGCAATAAAAAGAGCAGAAAAATATGATTTTTCTCTCCAATGAAAAGCGTACAACAGCAACAAAGAAAAGAGAGATTTGTTTCTCTCCAAAAAAAAAAGACACACCGTATTTTGTTCTTGCTTCTCCTTTTTATATAGCCTGAGAGACTCCTGTATAAGCAAACTAATTAAGGTTAAATACGTACAGGAGATATAAGAAAGTTATAAGATACCAATCTAATAAGGGATTTTTATGCAAAAGTCCCCAACCAAGCATGTTTATTATTCTAGGTTTAGGGGACATATCTCTTTTACCAATAAGCCCATCCCTTTAATATTTATTATAACTAAAGGAAACATTCATGTATATCCCAATATTACCCTCAACCATTTATACCCAATTCTTAATTGTAATCCAAATTAATCAATTTTGTCCATAAAAGTTCAATTTTGACCACAAAAATTCAATTTTGACTTTTTTTTGGAGTATAATTTAATATGCTCCAATTTCATCCTTAACTTAATTTAATCTCAAATTGACCCCAAATTTCACAAATTATTAAATTTTGACCCAAAAATTTTTTTTTTCAAAAAATATTTTTTTTTTTCAAAAACTTTTTTTTTGCCGCCGGATTCCGGCGTTGACTTTTTTAATTTTTTTTTTTTTTTTTTTTTTCTTTCTTCCGGATTTTTTCGCCGGTTTCCAGCGTTGACCGGCGGTCAACGCCGGTCTCCGGCGTTGACTTTTTTTTTTTTTTTTTTTTTTTGCTTTTTTCTTTTTTTTTTTCTTTTCTTTTCTTCAGGATTTTTTCGCCGGTTTCCGGCGGTCTCTTTTTTTAGTGTTTTTTTAAGTTTTTTGTTTTGTTTTGTTTGGTTTGTTTTGTTTTTCCACGTCCGCCGCTAAACGTTGACCGTAATTGTGCTGTCACTGACAGTAAATTAACGTAATTATACTGTCAATGATAGTTAATTAACGTAATTGTACTGCCGTTGACATTACATTTATGTAATTGTGTTGCCGTTGACAGTAAATTAATGCAATATTATATTTTTTTATTTATTATTATTTTTTTTTATTTTTTTTTGATTTGTTGACAAGTCAACGTAATTATATTACTGTCGTTGACAGTAAAATAACTGTAAACACAATAATATTACTGTCAACAACATCAATATTATTATTTTTTTGTGGTGTTTGTATTAATATTACTGTCTATTATTGTAATATTACTGTAAACACAATAATATTACTGTGGTTGACGGTAATATTACTGTTTGTTATAGTAATATTCATGTCAACCACATCAATATTATTCTTTTGTTTGGATATTTTGTTTGTTTGAGTTATTCACGGAGTAACGTAATAATATTACTGTCTACTATTGTAATATTACTGTTGCTATAGTAATATTACTGTCACTCACAGTAATATTAATTCTTTTGGTTTTTTTTATTTTGTTTACATTTGTTGAACGGACAACATAGTAATATTACTTTATTATACAATAATAATGAATTTTGTTGTGTTAATATTAATGTGCTAGAGATTAATATAGCAATATCACTGTGTTAAACTATAGTTTCGTTATTTTTACTGTGTTTAACAGTAATATAGTTAATATTACTGTCATTCAAAGCAATATTGTTGTTTAAACGGAAAAAAAAGTTACAGAAAAAAAAAATTAAAAAAAAAATAAAATAAAAAAAATAAAAAAAAGTCAACGCCGGAGACCGGTGTTTACCGCCGGTCAACGCCGGAATCCGGAAAAAAAATCCGGAAGAAAAAAAAAAAAATAAATAAATAAATAAATAAATAAATTAAAAGTCAACGCCGGAATCCGGAAAAAAAAATCCGGAAGAAAAAAAAAAAGAAAAAAAAAAAAAATAAAAGTCAACGCCGGAGACCGCCGTTGACCGCCGGTCAACGCCGGAATCCGGAAAAAAAAAAAAGTTTTGGGTCAAAATTGAATAATTTGTGAATATTTGGGGTCAAATTGAAGTTAAATTAAGTTAAGGATGAAATTGGAGCTATATAAAAGTAAGAGGGGTTATTTTAGTCCTTTACATAAATCTGGACCATGTGTGGACTTATTGGTAAAGGAGAATATTGTCTGGATCTCTTTATGAATAAGTTCCCACTGATGGGTCTTATTTTTGATAGGCCCATCTAATAATATATTATTGAAATAAAAAGTTAATTCATATAATAAATAATTACTCAAGTAATGAAAGACTAGGAAGCCAAATTACAAAAGAATTACTATCTTTCCACAACACGTGAAAATATGAGAATAAGGTAAAGTCTATGACTTTTATCCCTAAAAGGAGATTCCATATAAATAATAATATTCCAATTAATAACAATATAATATAAAAAAATATCATTATGATTGTATAAAGATTATTCCCACTAGTAATCACTTAATGATAAAATAAGGAATTAAAATATAAGGAAACTGCCCTTCTTATATTACGGCATATCTAGATTTGTGGTACAAGTATTTTACACGTTTTCTTGCGAAATCAGAATCCAAAGGATTCTAACAATCACGATCACGTGCTGCTCTCATATATATATATATGCTCTCCTACGTTTTTTGATTTACTATAAAACAAGGAAAACCAGATTCCATTAGAGTTAGGAAACTCTTAATCACGTAGGAATAATATTTTCAATACAAGGAAGCTCTTTAGAAGAATAATTCCTATTATAAATCAATTAATAACAAATTAAAAGAATTAAAAGCTACAAGGATTCTTCCTTTCTTTAACTCATGGTATATGCAAACTTGTGGCACAAGTTTTATTTAATTCTCGTATAATTAGAATCCAATGGATTCTAACACGCTCCTCCCCCATCACCACCATCACCGAGCGCCGCCGTCACGCCATCATCCATGCCCAACACCGTCACCGCGCCTTCCACCATAGATCTGACCTTACACCACCATAGTCGCCGTCTCTTTGCCTCTACAACCATCCGCTTATTGCCGCCGTCTCCACCGCCATTACCACCGCCCCCTCAATAGTGGATTGGAGTGGTGGAGAACGAAGAGATAGAGATATCGAAAGAAATAGAGAGATAAAGATTGAGAGAGAGAGAGAGAGAGAGAGAGAGAGAGAGAGAGAGAGAGAGAGATAGACAAAGAAAGATTGCAAGAGACAGAGGAAGAGAGAGCGAGATTGCGAAAGACAGAGAAGAGAGCGAGATTGCGAGAGAGAGAAGAAAAAGGAAAAATAAATCTGAGAGAAACGCGACTTTAGAATTTATGGATTTAGGTTAAGGGTAAATTAG
The DNA here is from genome assembly GCF_000504015.1 of Erythranthe guttata. The sequence goes on from NW_012193445.1 coordinate 314,277, forward strand.
GGATAAAAGAAAAATTGAGGATATGACTCATATTTGTTTTTCTAAAAAGGATTTAGTTCATAAAAAAATATTAAGGTTGTATTCCGCATCTAATTATGTTTCCAACTAGGGACCTCTTGCATATTACCCTTGATATTAAACTGTTAAAATTCAATTATACTTACACTTTAACCCTACCCGCCTTTCTCTACAATATACCTCTCTCTTTTGATCTGCATCTCTCCAACTAGATATGTAAGTGTAACCACCTGCTCCACCCTCGCCTCTATCAACACCGCCTCCCCTTCCATGTCTATCGCCTCGTCCTCTATCCCAACCCCCTTCATTCATCCCTATGTGATGCGGAAGAAGAAGAAGAAGAAGAAGAAGAAGAAGAAGAAGAAGAAGAAGAAGAAGAAGAAGAAGAAGAAGAAGAAGAAGGAGAAGAAGAAGAAGGAGGAGGAGGAGAAGGAGAAGGAGAAGGAGAAGGAGAAGGAGAAGGAGAAGGAGAAGGAGAAGGAGAAGGAGAAGGAGAAGGAGAAGAAGGAGAAGGAGAAGAAGGAGAAGGAGAAGAAGCAGAAGGAGAATGAGAAGAAGGAGAAGGAGAAGGAGAAGGAGAATGAGAAGAAGGAGAAGGAGAAGGAGAAGAAGAAGAAGGAGAAGGAGAAGGAGAAGAAGCAGAAGGAGAAGGAGAAGAAGCAGAAGAAGAAGGAGAAGGAGAACGAGAAGGAGAACGAGAAGAAGGAGGAGAAGAAGGAGAAGAAGGAGGGAGAAGGAGAAGAAGGAGGAGAAGAAGAAGGAGAAGGAGAAGAAGAAATAAGGAGAAGGAGAAGAAGAAGGAGAAGGAGAAGGAGAAGAAGAATAGGAGTCTCTCACGCTTCTGGCGCCGGTGGCGCGCGTATAAAGATCAAGGCTTTAGCCTTCTTCGTGTTCTGGGCATTCCTCTAGCGGTGAAAGATCCGGTTCCGATGATAATTATACAAAACATTTTTATTCTTGAAAAAATACCATTTAAAAAAATCCAAACTAAGGAAAAAAAAACAAGTAAAAATCCGAAAAGAAAAATAAAACACTTTTTTAAAATCAAAATGAAAAATATAAATTAGACATAATTAAATAATATAAAATAAAAAACAAAGAATCCGAAATTATATGCACTTTAGTTAATCTGCATCTAATGTGTTCATGACTTATATGGATATATTTTTTAGGGTGAGCAGAATAGAGAATTTCATTGAGGGAGTTTTGTCAAATAGCCTCTTTGAAATTATACTTTCAAAAAAATAATTTATTTTAACAGAAGTAAAAGCAAAAACCTTTATCAAGTTTTTTAAAAGGTAATATCTATGTATGAATTTTAGAAGAAAAAAAGAAATTAATATGACTAAAATGTCTTTCTTGTTAATTCAATCTTCATTAATTATTTCATATGCGGCAAAATATATATCATTTTGGATTGTTGCACCCTATTAAGAAAAGTCGAAAACTAACACATATGCTTTAATTATACAAAAATAAAAAAGAAAAACAAATCATAATTAATTAAGATGGATAAGGGATAACATGGTAAAATGCAATTAATGTAAAAAATGGGTCTTCTTATTTTTAACCACTTTAAAGTTTTTCAACCTTTCACTAGTGTTAAATTACATCTTCTTTCATTATGTGAGTAGGAGTAACTTCCTTATAACTCCTACATGTAACTTTAATTGAAAGAGAATATGTGAACTACAATGGATTTTGATTGTTGGTATTATTATAGTTTATGTGAGGATATGAACTTAATTGGGACTCGTCCAAAAATCAAACAAACAATAGAATTCTTGAAATTTGGCCTAGAGATCAAAGATCTAGAGGAGACAAATTTGTTATTTCTAGCCACTAGAAAAGTTATGTCGATGCGATCTTGGTCCATCAGAATATTACATCCAGAAGATGTTCAAACGTTTTCATGTGAATAAAGCGAAATTATCAAGTAATACATATGGAAGTTCGACAGTTAGATAGGTCGAATGGTTCACTTCATCCTGTGGAGGAGGACGATGAAGTTTTAGCAACTGAAGTGCTTTATCTAATTAAGTGCAATATGTGTGTTATTGTACATAAATCCACGTATTCGATATGATTTAGTGTTTTTGATAAATTTGTGAGGTAGACTTAGCTCACATCATCGGTACGTTATATGTGTCAGTGAAAGATGCAAAGCTTGTGAATTATACTGATACTGACGAGAAGTCATACACACACAAAGCTCATTCCCAAAATCTATTATTTTGTATTGATAATATAGTTGTCTTGGAGATCTGTGAAATTTAACTTAGTTGTCACTTAGTCAAGCGTGAATGCATTGAGCAATCGAAGGCCGGCTTCTTGAAAAGTGTCTTGAAACCAAGGTTGGGCATGTTCGAGATTCTTCTGAATTGGCTAACACGGAAGATCTTAATAGGAATCCCTAAGGGGTAGTGTTGTAAATAATGTGCAAAATGGGTCTTCATATTCTTAACCACTTTGAGATTTGTCAACCTCCCACTAGTGTTAACTTCTCACTTTTTCTTTCATTATGTGTGTAGGAGATAACTTGTAACTCCTACGTTTAACTTCTTGTAACTTCTATTTGTTTGTTACCAGCTATATAAATGAGAATCTCTCATTCCCCTAATAACCCCACAACGATTTCTCTACGAATCGTCTCTCTTGTATTTTTGTTTTCTCTATATTATTATTCTCGTTATTTATGGTCTTATGTATTTCCACAATCACCAAACCAAAGAGCTAGATTAAATAGATTATTTTACAATATATATATATATATAATAATTAATGCATCATTAAGGATAATATAAAGGCGGCAGATATATGTAAGCCCATTTTTTTATTAGTTCAAATCCACATAAAGGGGTTTATTAGTTCAAGCACGCAAGTTAATATAATTTTATTACATCAAGACCAAAGAGGACAAATATACCCTTATCTACAAATAATATCCAAATACAAATAAACCTTATTTTTAATTTGCTCAAAACCAAAATATCAAAAAAAAAACAAAAAAAAAAAAAAATCACGACTGCCGCCGTCAGACCACCGCGACGCCGACCAGCGAGACTTCTATCGCGCGGCGATGACCAGCGACCCACCCACCGCACCATTAGCACCACCATCGCACCACCACCAACAAGTAAGTCTTTTTTTACTAAACTTTTGTTTGTAAATTCGAAAACATGAATCGAGCATCGATTCTTGATAAATATGTGTGGATGAATATTAATTTATGCTTATTTCTTGTTGGATTGCAATTCTTTGGCCGATTTTGGAAAATAAATTGAGATTGAAATTGATTTTTTTTTTTTTGTGTCTTCGTTGGTTTCCCAAATCGGGTTACCCAAACCGATTTTGTACATGAAAATCGGCTTCATGATGCCGATTTTTGTTAACCAAATCGGCGACACAACGTCGACTTTACAAGTCAAAATTGGCGTTGTAATGTCGATTATTGAGTACAAAATTGGTTTTCGAATACCGATATTTTTCGGTTTTTTTTCTTTTTTCTTTAAATAATATATTATATATTTGGTTAATTGATTTTTTTAAAATGTTTTGCAGTGGAACCTCAACCTCCTCGAGTACCGCCGACCGTCTCAAACTGTAACTGAAAGGAAAATGCTCAAAAGAGCAAGGTGGGAAAGCCAAAAAAAAGGCGTGCCCCTTTTGATCCTCCCGGTCGACGCACTCGGATTGATGAAGGTCCTTCTTCAATACCAATATCTCGGTATTTTTTGCTTTTTGGATTTTTTTTTCCAACTCATAATACACACTATCCTTACGTGTCTGGATCTTATAATACAACTTTAGAGATATTAAGCATATATATATATATATATATATATATATATATATATATATATATATATATATATATATATATATATATATATATATATATATATATATATATATATATATATATATATATATATATATATATATATATAAAAAAAAAATATATATATATATATATTTATATATAAAAAAAAAAAAAAAAAAAATATATATATATATATATATATATATATATATAT
>NW_012193445.1:318431-370144 GCF_000504015.1 Erythranthe guttata
TGCATAATAATAATAAAGGTTACAACAATCTTAAATGATTGTACATCAATTACATTGTTTCATGAAAAATCATCTACCGTCTCGTCTTCACTTACATATGTTAAATCTATGAAGGTTTCTTGCAAGGCTATTTCTTGACCAACTAACTTTTAAACATTGCAATTCTTGATTCCATATCCGAAGTCTTCCAACCATCCGCTTTTTCATCATGGTACCGTCGTCAATAATCCGCCATAGGAGGTATAGGACAATCCATTTTAACTCCCACCCAATATTATCGGTATCCTTTCCTCATTTTGTCCCTTTAGTCTAAATGTGCAAGTACATTTTTTAGAACTCGTCATCCTTTTTCCCTGTCCTTGGTCATCCTCACCGGCTTTCTTCTTCTCACGATACTCACCTGCACGCTCACATGCGAGTACAACATACGGTCTTCTACGCCCTTTCAATCCCATTTGAAACGAAAATGTTTATCACCATTATGTGGCGTCAACCAACTCCTTTAACCCAATCGAGTAGAGCTTCCCGTGTCTCAAATTTTTGTTCGATAGTAATTCATCTGAATAATCCTCCATCAATCTCCTAGGTTGTTGATAATAAAATCGGTACTTAAAAACCGATTTTTGTAGTACAAGTCGGCATGACAATACCGATAATACAAAAACAAATCGATGTGGTCATGCCGATTTGTACTACAAAAATCGATTTTTAAGTACCGATTTATATTAAATTAATCGGAATGTGGTTGCCGACTTTAGTAACAAAAATCAGTACTTGCAGACCGAATTTTTTTATCGTCGACTTTTTTTTCCAACAAAAAAAAATGACCCAAAAGCAAAAATAAACTGTTAAAACATACCTCATTGTGTTCTTCACCCTCGTAAACCACCATATCATTGTTTTTTGGCTCCATCGTGAATGTTTGGTGTGCATTTGATAATTTTGGTGTGTAGTGTTTCTTGGTGGGTCTGTGAAGAAGGAGAAGAATGAGGAGATTTCTAAGTCATGAAATAATGAAAAGGGGTTCTGGGTTTATGTATTTTATTTGGTCTTACACAAAAGTACTTTTTTTTTTTTTAATGTTTTGTATTTTTTATTTGATTTTGAATTTCATTAAGGGTAAATTAGTATTTTTATGTTTGAGGTTTTGAACTAATAGAAAAATAGGCTTGCATATATCCGCCGCCTAATATAAATTCTCTAAAATCACATACATAATTCACAACATAACCCTAAAACAAGTTCTGTCAATGGTTTTTTTTTATTTACCAACAAAACTGTGCTCATAATATTGTACATCTGTTTCACCGGTATATTCCGAAAACCATAATATTACATCTGAAATAACGAATGTGGTTTTCGTTACACAAAATATATGAATGAACAAATATAAAGCTAACTAGGTCAGAGATTAGTTGAGAGATCAAACGACGCTATAGTAAAACTCCGCCCAAAAATGACTCTCGAAACGTAAAGTAAATAATCACATGTTCTATATCTGTAGTAAATCTATCTTGGCTGTTTGTTAATCTCCTCACTAAGACGCTGATTCAATAATCTTTGATCTTGCGTCGAATTAACGTTAGATAAGAGAGCCGACACTGTATGAAGTTCCTCTGCATTTGCTTTCTTGAATAGGTCATCGAGTATAAACGAACACGTCAGATGCGAATTAGAGCTGCTACTGCTTTCTACAGATTCCGGTTTTCGAGGATTTTGCCGTGATTTCCAGTATTCTGTACAGACACGATTCTTGTCCATAGCCTCAATTACCTGTGCAAAGAAATACATACAGTTAAACCTCTATAAATTAATACAGTCGGGACTAACAAAATTCTATTAATTTAGCGAAATATTAAATTATCGAGCTAATAATTTAGTACGTTTTTACCGAGTCGGGACTGTAAGAAATTATTATTTAAGTGAGGTTATTAATTTATCGACGTTCTACTGTATTATTATACACACAAGAGAGAGAGGATTGCGGCTAGCCACGGAAAAAAGTTATATTTGATTAGTCTCGCAAGTATTTGAAATGTGCTATACGAACACGAGAAAATCGATCCGATTCTAGTTTAAAAAGGCATCAATTTTTATCTTTCTTGAACTTTTTCTTGCTACCTATTAATCATAACTAATTAGGTAAAAATTAGACTGATGTCACAACTAACGGAGCCAGAATACGTTCCGGGGGGCCGAATGCACAATAAAATTCTGAGGGGGAGATGGCCCCCTTGGCCCTATGCTGGCTCCACCACTACTAAAACATTTAATAAGTTATTATTCTACCCATCTTCATATCATCGTGTAAACATCGAAAAGTTTGGAATAATGGTAATGTTTATTTTTTTTTTATTAAATACTTGTTTATAATACAAACTACTAATGCTAATTTTAATAACCATTTGAATTATTTAATAAATAATATATAAGTAATTTATACTTGTATGAGATAATTTGCAAAACTCGGAACAATACTTACCTGCAAAATTGGTGGTGAAGATAATCCAAACATTTCGATAGCGTCCAAACTCCCGGGATGCTGTAAAGGAGGAAGCTTCGTATTTCCCAACTTACGTTGCTTTGCAATTGACTGATTTACCCTCTCCCTAACCATCTCCCAGCATCTACTAGCCGATACATGACCAAACACTTCACTTGGATTGTGCTCCACATATACCTAAAATACGCAAATATATCATCACAAATTCAATACTAGCCACAGTAATGAAACTTAAAGTAGCCATTCTTTATTTCATATTACATTCTAAAGCTAACTGTTCGCAAAAAAACGAGAAAAAAAAATAAGATAAAAAAAATTATACATAATACGAGAAACACATTTTTTTTGTTGATGCTGCGAAGGACTCGGAAAATTCGACATTTAAATATAGCTAAATATAAGTTACCATAAATAAAGGTCCATCTCGCCCGACATCCAGAATTTCGTTAACGTAATAGCACGTATTAGTTGGATCATCTACATCTATGTAATTGACTCTGCTCCGAAATCCTGCATTCAACCAAATAAAACGCTCTAATTTGCACGCATTCCAATAAAAAAAACCGCACCAAAGCTACATTCACTACGCATCAATACATACCCTTTGGATATATAGCTCGATTATCGCACCACAACTTTCCCTCACACACAGCTCCAAACTCCAAAGGCTCGACATTGCACTTCATTCTCCTCACTACTTTAGCAATACGTGGTCCTTTCGCTCGATAATATCTATCTAAAATATCGTTCTTGGATTCCGATTTTTTACGACCATCTTCACTTTTCGATTTTTCATCGTCGATTTGATGCCTTTTCGAGCTACACTCTGCATTTTGAGTCTCGTTATTGATCGGAACATCTTCATTAGAATCATTCATAGAATTATTCCGTTTTGCAGCAAAGGGTTCTTTAACGGATTCATCTTCTTCGTCGTCATCGCTCAGGACTATGACATCTTTGTTTTCCGAAACTGAACTTTCCAAAGCCGATGTTTCTTGGCTCGATGGTATTTTACATCTGCCAGCTGGCGGTAAAGGTTTCTCCTTTTTGAACGGAGAACGAGTCTTCGACGGCGTTCTCACAGCTTCAAGAGCCAATACCACCATAAGTGGCTCCGCACTCTGAGAAGCGCGAGAACTGTCGATGTGTTTTGATTCTTTTAAAGTGCTTCCGTAAGATTGCGTTTTCTTCGCTTCGGAACGAACTGCGTTCGATGAAGAATCGACTTCTTTCTCAGTTTGCAAGTCGTCTTTCGAAACCGGAGTAGTTAGAGAAAACCCCATATCGAGCCTCGCCCATCGATACACTGCACTTAGTTTCCCCTCCAAAGCATCGACCAACATGCTTAACTCGCTGATGTCATAACGGAAAAGGAAATACTTGGAGCCCCACAAACACGTACACAGCTGTTTCGCATGATTCAGACACGCGTATTTATTCGGCGAACAGTTGCGGCAACCTGCAGCAGATAGATGAAGATCGAAAAGGCACACACTGCATTCCCTCTCACTATCAGCATCGAAAGAGCTCTCCATTTTTATCGCCTTTGACGATTTGCAAATGAATTCCCTCCTCACCCGCTCAACTTCAACACGATTCTGTCCACAATATAAACATAGTTGAGTTAATTATATAAAATTAATTCAAAACACGAAAAAAAATAATAGATATGTTTACCTTTAGTGTTTTTGATAAGACCCCGTCTTTTCCACAAACTTCGTTCCATGTCGAGTTACTTGGAGTGCACTTTTTCATAAAATTGTACTCCCAGTTTGCTTTGACGGCTTCTCTTGCAGCACCGAGCAATAGTTTATCATGTGAAATGGAAGTTTGTCTGCCTTGTTCGCGGTAAAGCTCGACAGCATTCTGCCCATGCGGCAACCAGTCAACCGGGGCAACATTGACCGCCTCGGCACAGTTAAAACCGCAGTTGAATCCAGCATGATATGCTCTGGGGAATGTTAGGACAAATTCTCCTGGATTCTGAACACATCGGTAAACGGGCACTCCTTCCGATTTTAGGATTGACGGCGAAAGTTGAGTGACCTGCACATGCACAACAAGTTTATTCATCAAAAGAATAAAAAAAAAAAAAAAAGTAAAGGCTTGTACAAACAGCAAAAAAAGAAGAAGATCGAGTAAGTATTTCAGCGTGTTATTTATTTACTGAGAATTTTCTTACCAGCTTATGAAGTAAGTCGGGCTGTTCTTCGAAGAGATCGGGGAGATGTTTCCTCATAGCTGCCTCTAGGTTAAGTGCATCTGATCCGGGAACACCGTACCACAGTTTTGGAGATCCCCAATGCATGTAATTCAACGAGTACAAGTGATGATCCTCTACATGCTGTTACGAAATAAAATAAACATAAATGAATACGGACAAATTTCAAGCACCAACAGCAAGAGGAAAATCGGGAAACGTTTGCCTAAAAAGAAACTTTATTTTTGTCGAAATATATATATATATATATATATATATTATGCAAACGAAGAGAATTATTTCCTTACCCAACAAAATGATGAAAAGCACATTCCGATATACAGCCAAGGAACGAGAACACCCGATATATCACAGCTTTCAAATGAAAGAACCGAACCAGGAAGTCTTGGTAAGTTATTCAAGTTCCATCCCGAGGCAATGTACTTCATCTCGGAAGCATCTTCGTCTCGTTTTTTGGGAAATCCACTGCCAAAAGCTCCCGTTTCCAAATCAGCCCCGTAAAGCACCTTTAATGAAACAAACAATCTTTAAAAACTATAGACAAAGAGATTAAAGCATCCAATCGCAAAATCATTTAAAAAAACAGAAACACTTATTACCTCAATTTCTTCCGTCGGTTGTTCCACCATTCGCCAATATTCTCCCTCGATTTCCTCTACTGAAGGCTCTACCATACTTTTGTTACTGCTGTAATTTTTCCTGAAGTATTGGACCTTGAAATCATCGTCGTACTTCTGAAATGCATCGAGGCTAAAATCTGGACCAGATTCGAAGCCGAATTCCTCAGCCTCGCTCGGTTCTTGATCGGTTTCTTTGTTCAGGCATATCCTCTTTTTCCTCCTCTTGCGGCCGTTGTCTTGTAATACCTTTCTTCTCATTGACTCTCGATTCTGAAGTTTGTCGATCCGTTGCACACGGGTGCTGAATTTACAACTCTGCCATTTATTTCTTTCCTTGAGAAGACAAGGAGGATTCCATGAAAGAGGTGGCACTATACGGCAGATTCCGTATTTCTCTGCTTTAGAGCGTATACTTGAAATGTATTTTAGTGTATCTTGAAACTCCTAATAGTAAAAAGTATTAATTAGAATAATGTTAACGTAGTAATTTAAAAAAAAAATTGAAAATTTGAAAAATCGAAAATAAGGACCTCTTCAGAAGGATAAAACACAGGAGCATCTTCAAGATCGGGTCTCCGAGCTTCGTCGGGACGCCATTTTGCAGTAACCTGTTCCAGAAAATTCACATAAACACTTTGTTTCTGTAACTCTCGATAAACGAGACGAATATAATAGTTTTAAGAGACTGACCTTTTGGCAGTTGTCACATGATTCACACCCACGAATCACACCTTTCGGGAGCCAGTTCGATCCAAACTGCTCAGACTTCACGTCATCGTCGAAACTGCTTTCCCGCGGTCTATGCCTAAGAGACTTGGCGGTTTTCGAGTCGTTATTACAGTCGTACTCTGTTTCCAGACAGGATTTTTGTGTTTGAGAAGCACTACCGGAACTTGAGTATTTATTTAATTGATTACCATCCGGCCTTTTTCGAGTGAAAGGCACACGCGAATCGAAACCGAGAGGAATTGACGGGATTTTTATGTTATCTTCTTTGACGAAAGGACCGACAAATTCTGTGCCCATTACCACCACTGCAAAGAGAAAGCAAACCCGTATAGTTTGACGGATCAGTTTGAATATATATGTTTATTTACATACATGTGAGTTTATGTTCATTCATTTACGATTAAACAGAAACACGGAACGTTGAGAACTTACATCTAAGATTAAAAGCAGTTAGAATTGAGATACGTTAAGCGATTTATTTACCACAACTCGGATGCTCCGATTCGATACCACACAGACTATTTATTTTTCATACTCGATTTTTCCAGAAATTCTAGACCAGAAACGAAAGGCGCAATAACAAGGAATAAACTTTTAAGAACGAAAAAAAATAGTCGATTCGATTAGGATGAATTTTTCGTCCACTGATCAAAGCACGGAGCAAACAAGAAAAAGATGAAAGAAAAATCACAACGAAGAAACAAACAAAAAAACGAAGAGTAAACTTACATATTCGATTCAACGATTCAAACCCCGTTTGCGCTGTAGATGCTCAGACTGCAAAAAGAAAAATACCTACACCAATTTTCCAGAAATTAATTAATTAAAAAGTAAACAGTCGAAAGAAGAAACTCATAAACAGTCTGATTCTGCAGATCTTATCCCCAAACCCTAATTTGGATAACACAAAACCCCTAAATTAAAAAATCCCAATTTAGGAAAAGAAAAAAAAAAACCTTAAAATATATTATGAATGGACCCCCTGATAAAATCAAAATCAACCACTGTTAAACCTAGCCTACATTCCACAGCACCAATTGCTACAACAGAAAATTCTAGGAGCTTCGAATTTTATTTATTTATTTAAAAAACCAATTAAAATTAAAGATTAACAAATAAATAAAAAAAGAATCCCTAGAAAACAAGCAAACCTAGAAAGTAGAAACCATGGGCAGCCCATCAGTTTTTTCGCAGTACAAATCCCAGCAATTGCATACCACCATATATATATATATATATATATATATTAAAAAAAGAAAAAGAAAAAAAAATACCTTTTTTTCCTAATTACCATTATTCTTAATTCAAATCCTGGCTCCATAGTGCAGTTTTTTGGTGTATTGGTCCAAAAGTTTAATTTAAAAATAAATTAAATTATGTAACATTGAAATATGATGATGGTATATTCCACATTTATTAACATAAATATACATTGGGGATTATGTATTGTAGATGGTTGTGATTTTACTACATGATAAAAAAAATAAAATATAAAGAATATCTGATCAAAAATTTTGCTATTGAGAACAAAACTTTGATTGAATCGTCCAAAACTCACCAGGTGGCGCGTAGTTAGTATACTGCTATCGGGAGTCGCGTGGGTTTGACGCGCCAGAAGTTTGTTTCTAACTTATGGTGTGATTACTTGGGAGTTTTCTGCAGTTTTTAAAAGGGTTTCAACTTTTTGAATCCAATCTGAGAAATACTCTATTTTAGTGTAGAACCTAAATTGTTGTTAGTTTCGAATTTCGATACCTTTAAATCTTACTTCGCAACAAACTCTTGTTAGGAATTAAGATTCTTCTTTAACAAGTAGGTATTTAAAGGGGATCACTATTTCAAATACTAATTTTTGCTTACTTGAATACCAAAAAAATAAAAAATAAATAATTAATTGTAAATTACTTTAATACCCTTAATGAAAATTAAAACCAAAAAATATTACAAATACTATTTTTCTTTCTTAAAAACCAAATAATCAAAAACCTAAAAAAAACATTTCCCTCCTCACTCACAAACCCCTCACCTCCTCCACCTCCTTCTTCTCCCTCCCCAAAAACCCTCCTAAAAAACCCCAAAACAAAAGAAATCAAAACCTTACACAACTTGCAAAATGGCCTCAAATGACAATAGAATGGTAGTTTACGAGCAAGGAGAACACATTCAGGTATGTATTCATGTATTTTTTGAGCTAAAACATCGATTTTGAATTTTTTTTTTTTTTTTAAACTCGCCATGTATTTTCGACACATACAGGTCGAAAATACCCTTATTTTTCGACATGTATGTGTCGAAAATACCCTTAACTTTGGACACTTAAGTGTCGAAAGTGAAGGGTATTTTCGACAATTAGGCGTCTATTTTCTACATAAATTTTCGACACTAAGGTGTCGAAAATACCCTTAACTTTCGACACTTAGGCGTCGAAAGTGAAGGGTATTTTCGACACTTAAGTGTCGAAAATATGGGTAATTTTCGACACTTAAGTGTCGATTTGGTTCCTGTTGCAAATTTACTTGTCTTATATTTTCGACACTTTTGTGTAGATCGATTGCACCCATTCATTTACCACATCAGAAAAATTCCCAACAAAAGAAGCTTTAATGGCATGGGTTCGTGAAGTATGTAAAAGAATTGGAATGGTGTTAATGATTGGGGGTTCGAGTGACGGGGATAGAGGACGTAGGACACCGTATGTGATTGTTCGTTGTGAGCGTGGGGGCCATTATGTTGGCAAGAAGGTACCAGGTGAAGATGATCAAAGACCGGGAAAAAGGAGCACCGGTTCAAAGAAATGCAATTGTCCGTTTAAATTGAAGGGGACAAGAGAACACAAGGATGATGAAAAGGCTGAGTGGAAATTGGATGTTAGTTGTGGTATTCACAACCACAACTTATTCGAAAACTTGCACGGACACTCTTATGCCGGAAGATTATCAAAGGATGATGTTTCCTTTGTTCACACTATGAAGAAAGCAATGGTGAAACCAAGGGCAATTCTAAGAGCATTGAAGCAAAAGGACCCGTCTAATGTAACTGGTATGAAGACAGTTTACAATACTATCTCTAAGTTAAATTTCAGTGAATTGGATGGGAGATCTCAATTGCAATCATTGTTCGTCAAGTTGAAAGAAGATGAATACCTCTCGTACCATAGATCGAACGAGTTGAATGCGATTACCGACTTGTTTTGGATCCACCCGAAATGCATTAAGTTGGCACAGTCGTATCCGTACGTATTCGTCATCGATTGCACGTACAAGACCAATCGTTACGGACTCCCATTTCTTGAGATTGTGGGTTTTACTTGTACCAACAAGACGTTCTCAATTGCCTTTGCATACTTGGACCACGAAAAGACGGAAAATTTTGAATGGGCGTTGCGTTGTTTGAAGGAGGCCATGACCAGTTGTCCTCGGCCTAATTGCATTGTAACAGATCGAGATTTGGGTTTAATGAAAGCAGTGGCCAATGTGTATCCATCGAGTCATCACTTGTTGTGTCGGTGGCATGTGAACAAGAATATAGTGGCCAATTGTAAGAAATTGTTCCCAAAGGACATCACCAAATGGAAGCAATTTCAGTCGAGTTTTTCGGCTCTTATTGAAAGAAATACCATAGAGGAGTTCAATGAGGATTGGGAGGATTTGAAAAGAACATTTATCGGTTATCTCCCGGCTATAGAATATGTAGCTAATTCATGGTTGGATCCGTACAAGGAGAGACTTGTATCGGTGTGGACAAATAAGTATACTCATTTTGGAACGTACACTTCTAATAGGGTGGAGGGGGCACACGGACGAATGAAAAGGGATGTGCGTAATTCAACTGGCACATTTGTGGATTTGTATACGAAAGTCCACAATCAAATTGTCGAACAACACAATGACATCAAGGCTTCCTTTGAAGTAAGTAAAAATACTTACGAGCACACTTTCAAAACGTTGATATACAATGATCTTCGTGGAAGTATCTCAAAATACGCTCTGCAACTACTCAAAGTTGAGGTGGACAATGCGAAACTATTGCAACCGAGCGATATGGGTTGTAGTTGCGCCATCCGAACAACCCACAGTCTACCATGTCGCCATGAACTTCATGAGTATGTTGTTGTGAACAAATGTCCTATCCCACTTGAGTTAATAGGCTCGTATTGGAAACACATGAGTATGGAGCCCGTCGCGACCACAGACCAAGTCATCCTACCAACCATCGACGAAGAATTATCGGAATACCAGAAGCTCTTTGAATGTGCCGATCTCGATGCAAAAACTCGATTGCGCAACCATTTGAGACATTTTACCCACCCAGAGAAGACTAACCTTACGGAGCAAACCATAAAACCTAGTAAAATAAATAAAAAATTAGATTTAGAAACCTAGTTAAGTAGTAATAACAAATTATTAAACTGGTATTTTACCTGATCGGGGATCAAATCATCTAATCGAGATCGCAGGTACGACGCTCGTTCAGGCGTTGAAGTAGTCTTTGACTGAGGCTCCCATCGGCTCGCTAATGGCCCCTCGAATTCCGTCTTCAATGTGCCACCCGCCAAATAAGGAAAGTGCTCGTAAATCCATGACTGAAAGAGCGTCAGCCAGCCAGCCATCGAGTTCGTTGATTTTTGTGAGGCTGAGGAAATCTCATCGTACAACCGGCAAAGACATGCAGTGCCCCAAGCATACTCGCCGATCCGATCCAAATCAGATACAAGATTTAGATACTCCACGCTTACCATGTTGCCTGTCTTGTCGCACAGTATAGTACACCCGAGCAAAAATAACAAATACGCCCGAATGGCATATGTCCTCTTCTCCGCACTATCTCTCATGGTCACTTTGCTAAATTTAGCCTTCAACCATTCCAACTTGACCGCTTTCTTCTTGTTAACATCGTCCGGGTACTCACCTAGCAACTCGAACATCAAACTACTGGGGATCGTTTTGGAATCACGGACCAAACGCTCGCAAGATACGGTACGCCCAACAACTGGCAAACCGACCAACGTACTCACATCGTCAAGTGTGATGGTCATCTCTCCAACAGGTAAGTGAAATGTGTTGGTAGCTGGCTGCCATCTCTCTATGAAGGCTCTAAGTAGATGGCCGTCCACTGTGTTGTACGATGCCTGTACAACTGACATTAAACCACATCTTTGTACTACCTCTGTAATAAACGGCGCCGGCTCCCAACCTTTTAAAGTTCCTGTGTGATTTCGTATTCGAAATTCTGAGCCGCGCTCCGAACGATCTGGCCCTCCGTTCACAATATGATAAGCAATGTGCTTATCAAATTTTGTGTACAATTCCGGTATCTCGGGACCTCGGACCGGTTCGTTGCTCGAATCACCAACTTCTACAGTCGAAGGTAGAGCCGGCACCGGATTCGTTGACGAAGAACCCTCTCCAGACTTCTTCTTGGTCGTGGTCTTTTTCTTGGTCGTGACTGCTATGCCCTTGCCTCTATCGGATAATTCCTTCCTCTTCTTACGGTTCGAGACAGTCGGAGGTATACGAGGTTCACGTGGTTCTTCCACTGCAAAATAACACACAAATAAAAATTAATATACATAATATAAACACAAGCAAATAAAAATAGGGAAAAAAAAAAAAAAAAAAAAAATCTCACAGTTCAAATTCGACAGCAAGCTGTCGAAAATTGGTTGATTTTCGACAGCTTCCTGTCGAAAATTGTTTGATTTTTCGACAAGTAGCTGTCGAAAATTCAACCAATTTTCGACAGGAAGCTGTCAAAAATTTCACCATGTTTCGACAGGAAGCTGTCGAAATACCAAAATTCCAAATTCAACAATTTCACCATTTTCGACATCTACATGTCGATTTGTGATGAATTTTCGACATCAACCTGTCGAAAATTCATCGAAAAATCGACATATACAGGTCGAAAATGGTGAACGAAGAACAGACCCACGAATCTCAAATCAATGCTCAAATCGACTGAAATCAGATGCACCCATTACTAATTAACGATCATTCTAACCTAAAACAACCAAATCCTAATTACCCATATCAAACAATCAAATCTTAAATAAATATTAAAGAAAAAAAATCGAAACAACTATAACTTACTATTCGAAGACGACGACGGCGGCGGCTTTGGGCGACGTTGGGCGGCGTTCTTCGGTGTTTGGCGTCGGCGTCCGGCGGCGGCGATGGTTGGAGCGGCGGCGGCGGCGTCGGGCGGCGTGGGAGGGGTGGACGGAGGGAGGGGTGGACGGAGGGAGGTTTTTTTGTGTTTGAATTTTTTTTTTTCTTTTTTTTTTATTTGGTTTTCAAATAGGTAATTTCAAAGAAAAATTGATGTAATTAGTATTTTGTATGAAAGGGTATTTTTGTACTTTTATTTTTATTTTGGTATTAAAGTAAGAAAAAACTTATAAATATGTACTCAAATGTGGTTTTCAACTTGGTAGTATTCAACTAAGCAAAAATTAGTATTCAAAATAGTTGCCCCCATTTAATGGTGCACATTTTATTGGAGGTGGTTTTTTATTTTCTTTTCGAGCAAAATTACGAAAAAATCTCTTTTATTATTACAATAACTAATCAACTCATTCATTCCTCTTTTTTTTTTTTTACGGGAAAATATAATTATATTAGGCACCCATGACCAGCAACGGGGGAGGGTCACACCCTCCAAAGAATTCAAATTCTCACGCAAAGCAATATCGTGAAATAGTTTATTGGCATCACGCCTTTTAAAAGGAAAGGAAATAGAAGAGAAGAGACAAGAGCGAGCTACGACAGCCTCAATAATAGCGCTGCATCAACTCGTCCATTCATACATTGTCAAATTACCTACTAAAAATGATTTTTTTTAGGGGATCTTTGAGAAAATCCCTCAATACATCTTTTAATGGGGAGATGCTCAAAATATTTTGCTCCATTTGAGAAAAGTTCACACCCAATTTCCGCCATTATTCTTTTTTCAATTCTGCCCCCGCCCACAACCTTATCATTGCGTCACGCACTGATCATTAGGGGATTTTTTTTCCAGTTTTATTAATCGACTATGAAGCATAGTCGATCAAGGTAAATCGACTATGAAACATAGTCAATTAAGGAAATTCTTTAATTTTTTTATTTTAATTTTTTTTCTATATCAGGTATATTAATCGAATATGATGAATCAACATAGTCGATTAAGAATCTAGTATTAAAAATAACAAATCACAGCTGTAAAAAAATGCAAAATCAATTATATTTTACAAAAACAAATAATATACAAACATTATAATTGATTCATATAATTGGAATCAATAAAAAATCCAAAAAAAAAAATTAGAGTCGATCAACCTTAATCGACTACCATAACATAGTCGATTAACTTAATTGACAAATGAACATGTACATAGTCGATTAAGGTTTCAGCCTACACGAATTTCTCTATATGCGCCGTCATCCGCCCGATCCATAAAAAATCCTAGAACTTATTTTACTGTTAGTTTCGATACCTTTAAATTTTACTTCGCAACAAACTCTTGTTGAATTAAGATTCTTCTTTAATAAGTAGGAAAAGTATTAAATAGTGGACGCAACACATTTTATTGGGGGGGTGAATTTTTATTTTCTTTTTCGAGCAAATTACGATCACCTTAAAGTAAGATTAAATTTCAAAAAAATCATTCTTGTTTCGGTAATTACATTACCCATCAACTATGTATCTTCTTAAACTTTCACCCATTAAATAAATCATCCTTTTAACTTTCATCTCAAATAAACCTATAAAAATATGAATTCCCAAAATAGCCCTTTATATTTCTATATGAGATAAGTTCTACCCACCCCCATCCCATCACATCCCCCCACCAAGTCCGGTACAGACCCAACTCGTTTTTTATTTTATTTTTTTATTTTAATTTTTTTTCCGTGTGTGGCCTGAGTCGTCGGAGTTCCAATTAGTTGGCATTAGTTAACCAACATTAGCTGACATTCTTTTTTTTTCCTTCTTTTTTTCGGCAGTGGCCCGTCGAAGCCCCGATTAGCTGATTCAGCATTAGTACTATAACATTAGTTGACATCTAGTTTTTATTCATCTATCCTTTTAATTCTTTTTTTTCTCCGACAGCAGGTCGTCGGCGCTTTAATAGTTGACTTTCATTAGTTGAGTTCGGGTGTCAGATAATGATTAGTCAGCTAATCAGGGCCCTACTTACCCGCCGTCGTGAAAATGTGATTAAAGAAAAAACAAAAAAAAAAAGTCAGATGTCAGCTTATGCAAAGTTAATTAATGCGAACTCAATTAATGCATAGTCAGCTAATCAGAGCTCCGACGTCCCGTAACAAGGAAAAAAAAAAGAGTTAAAAAAAAAATTGGACGTCAACTAACATTGAAGTCAGTTAATGCGTAGTCAGCTAACGCAAATCAACTAATTAGAGCTCTGACGACCCGTCTCCAGCAAAAAAAATTAAAATAATAAAAACTGATAAAAGAAATAAAATGGAATGTTAGCTAATGTTGAAGCAATGAATACTTGCAACTCCGAAAAAAGAGTCAAATTTGTTTTACTGTAAATCATTCATATATGAGTAGATATAGCCAACACATAGATTTTTTTGTATTCATTTGGTTCTTTTGAGTCCTGCTAGAGTCGGAGATAAAAATTATCGTGTACGGTTCCTTCGGGGGAAAGGATGATTCATTTGGATTGACATGAGAGTCCAACTGCATTGCATTTCTATAATTCGTGTTGTATATTTGGAAGAGAACACCTCCTTGCTTCTCTCATGTAGTTAATAAATGTTAAGTCACCTAATTGGAGCTTTACCACCCAGGCCACAGAACGGAAAGGAATTAAAGAAAATATTAATAATAAATAAAATAAAATAAAAGAACAATCAAAATAAATAAGATCAAACAAACACTAATTCGAGTTTGAAAAGGGTAAAAGAGTACTAACTAAATATTTTGGTTTATATCAAATGAAATTTACAACAAATGGGTTTCACTCAAAAACTTAATAACGCTTAGGTTTATCTCAAATTATGTTGGTTAGCGAGGGGGCTATCTCAAATAAACTTTATAAACAAAGGCAAACTTAATGTTTATGACAAAGTTACCCCCAACCGTTTAAACTCAATTCCTAATTATAATAATTTAACTTCAATTTCATCAATTTTGACCACGAAAATCCGATTTTGACTCGTTTTTTAACTTTTCTATTTTATTTTCTTTTCCCCGCTATCGATTGGCGGTCATCGCCAGTCTCGGGATTTGACTCTTTTTTTTTATATATATATTTTTTTTTTATTATTTAAAAAAAATCGATTGATGCTGACCGTTGACAGAAATACCACTGTGAATGACATTAAAATTACTATAAAACACATTAATATTACTGTCAACCACATCAATATTATTTTCTTTTGGATTTTTTCTTTTGTTTGCTTTGTTGATCGGTCACGTATTAATATTACTGTGGTTGATAGTTGTATTACTCTCAACTTCACTGATATTATTGGTTGTTGACAGTAATACTGCCAACCACCTCAATATTAATTTTTATAGCTTTTTATTTTGTTTGCGTTTGTTGACTGGTCAACATAATAATATTAATGTATTACACAATAATTTATTATGTAACATAGTGATCTTATGGGTGTTAATATTAGTGTTCTAGATAGTAATATAGCAATATTATTGTCTATATTACTGTATTATTGTTTACCACAATAATATAGTTAATTTTACTATCAATCACAATAATATTACTTATTTTTACGTCTAATCCGCTCAACACATCAGTTACTCCATTGTTTACTTTTAATTCAGACACAAATCTTTCTTCTCTTAAAATTCCTTCTTTATAAAATATAATTCTTAACTATCACTGACAGCACAATTTAAGGGTTTTTTATTTTTATTTTTTGGTTAATCACTTTTAATGTTACTGCCGTGGTTATATCTTCAGCTGGGTATTTATAGCTTGTGAAACGTAAAAAAGTTCTAAACGATAATTCTATATTCTGAAACGTGAAATGCTAAATAAGTTTACCATGGTATACATATTTA
This sequence comes from Erythranthe guttata, assembly GCF_000504015.1. Next base: position 334,537 of record NW_012193445.1, read on the forward strand.
TTTCACACATAATACCGTACATCCTCATAAGTTACCTTATTAAGTATACGTGGAATCAAAAGTTAAAAAAGAAACGCATAGTTTTCGGAAAACAAAATTTGAACGTTATTGAATTACATTTTTAGGAAAATAATTGTTGATAATTTAGGTCATTGATATTTGTCGAGCACCATCTATGGCATTGGGGAGTCGTCCTCAAGTTTTCATTTGCTTTCCTCCGTTCTTTTTCTTGTTTCAGCTGCGCCTCCCATATACCGACCTCCTGATTACGATGGTGCATGATAGCATCACGGTGAGCCGCCCTTTATAGTTGGTGGGTTTCGTTTCTCGAATTCGGGCTACGATTAGGGTTGACAACAACCGTTTTGACATTAGGGTGTTCGTATCAATGGGGCTTCTCTCCTGCGAAAAAAACAACCACGACACTCTCAGCACCACATAGGGTGCTTAGTTCGCTCGCCTTTTTGAAAAGATCAGCTTGTCTTTTGGAGAACGTGACTTGGAGATTAATCTCGTTCTCGATTTTCACCATGTTTATTTTTTTACGGTCTTTTCCTTTTCTTTGAGGGTTAGGGTTATTTTCTGATGAGTTATTCTCGTTTGATAAACTCATTTTATTTAGAGAAAAAGATGTTTAATGAAATAATAGGGAAAAAAACGAGAAACCTAGAGAAGCAGAAAACTGTCATAATGCACAAGAAGGCCAATGAATTTTTTTGTGATTTTAGCCATGCCAGGAATAGGTATTTATATAAGAGGAGATACATGCCGATTAATATTTTCTTTCTTTTACATTAATGTTGATATAAGTCAAAAATCTAGTTTATTTTATTTGTGATTCATCAATTAGTCCATCATTTAATTTTGCTAGGTCCTGGATACGTATGAAATTCGCTTATAACAATATTTTAATATTAACAATAATGGTTTGTCGCTCAAAAATTATAAATAAATACAAAGGAAATATAATCGTCATATGTTTTGTTAATTTCTATAATTGTAATGTCACTTTTATGTTACATAAAATCTATGGCTACGCCTACACTATAGTAATTAATTTTGCCACGGAGAAATGAAGTGTTGTAAAGATTAAATAGTCATCTCATTATTAAGAATCGTCATTCGAGATTTTTCTAATATGCACGAGAATCATAAATCGAGATTATCACAAATCATGTATAGACGTCATCATAACTATACATAAACACAATTACATTCCCTTATAATGTAGAAAATAATATTTGTGCTATACTTTTGCAACTTAAAGATTTTGCAAAAATGTAGTTCTTGACTGAAAACCTACACACAAGTGCAAAAATGTCGTAGTAATAGTGGACTTTTACGAGTCGAGATTGTTGAACTCATAGGGAGCAAATAATTTCTTCATTAAGTATTTGATCACTAACAATGTTGTTTTATCCAAGTAAACTGAAATTGGTTGGTTCTTATTCTAAACCATAAATTAATAAAATTATTTCTTATATAAAACGAATCTAAAATTTTATCCTCACCTTACGCTTATGTTTATCGCTATACTTCTCTTTATGCATTCATTGATTCAATTTACTAGTCGGAACACTACTCATCGTCCATAGTAGTGTGCTGACGTGCGATCTAAGCTAGCAGGTCAACTACAATTTGTATATTTACAGCAGCCAGCAGGTTATTGCATAAACATTTAAGTATCGGTCTCAATCTAAGGATTGACCATCCACAATACACATCACACTCTATGTAGTATGTACTAGCATAAATGTTAGTTCTATGCATTCATAGTCACTTATCCTAGGATTTATATACTTTCAGTCCAATTTCTAATAAGTAGGAAAAGTATTTAATGGTGGACGCAATACATTTTATTGAGGATGATTTTTTATTTTCTTTTCGTGCAAGTTGCGGCCACCTCTAAAAGTAAAGTTAAATTACGAAAAAATCTCTCTTGTTTGGGTAATTATAATAATTCATCGACTATGTATTTTCTTACACGTCCATCCACACATTGTCGACTGTACTTACTAAAAAGGGTTTTTCATATAACAAATAATTAAGGAGTGGTTCTAATTATCCAAACAAGATGGGTTTTTTTTTCTTCATAATTTAACGTACCTCATAAATGGCCATAATTTGTCATTTTCCTAGATAATACAGTTCAATAATGTTACGAACATTCCAAAAAACTACTGATGAGCATTAGTTAATGGAACCATGGTGTGTATGTCAATATAGGGATTATTTTGTAGACCCCCTCATTTCCATATTATATAGAACTAACTACCAAGTAGATTACACTTTAGGGAATACCTCCCTCATTTCGAAAATATTTTGACATACCCCCCGAGGCTACTTGAAGTCCCTATAATACCCTTTTAAAATCAGTTTTAAACCCTAGCCCAACACATTTCGGTCTCTCTCTTCCTCTCCCAGATTCAAAATCCCGCCTCCACAAACCTCTCACCGGCGAAAATGCTTCCCGGAGTCATAACTCTCTCTCTGGTGATCGGAATTCGATGGTTTAACTACCGTTGGATTCCTCTCGTTGAGCTCTTTCTTTTGGTGGTGATTTCATTCAGTTTGGAGCGCTGATCTGTTTCTGCAATTTTTTTTCATTCGACGACGGTGGTCTTGCCGGAGCTTTGTTTTGTGTTCCACCCGTCGAAATTTGACGGGCTACCCACCGTTGGATTCCTTTTTTCAAGATCTGTAATTTGAGGAAAATTTCGTTTACTTTTGTGTTCTCAGATTTATTTCTATATTTTTTTTGCATTTGTGGGCGCACGGAACCGTTGGTGGTTATTAGCGGCGTCTAGGGTTTTGGTAGGAGGCGAGGGGGTGAACAGTCACTATCTGTTTGATTTAAAATCTGTAGCATTTTTCAGCAATAGCCTCTCTCTCTATCTCTCGATCTCCTAGTGTTTGTTGATTTTTTGAGTGTTTTGATGTTTCTTCAAATTTTGTTGATTTGCATTAAAGTAATTTTTTTTTTGTTTTGATTTTGCAATTACAGCTTAATGAAGACCATTGATCCTTTCCTTGAAGGTGTCAAAATTTCTGTTTGTAGTTACATCTGCTTTGTTCAACAGACTGTATACATTATTGTACATTACTATACATTACTATAGTAACATGTAGTTACATATGCGTATATTTGTGTATTTTCGATTTGTATTTTATTGGTTCTGAGGAGATTTATAATAAAAATATTGAAATTTGTAAATTTTTGTTGGGGTTTTATGAATTTACTTTGTATAAACCAATATTCGTGTGTGTATACAATTGATCAACTAAAAATATTGGAAATGAACGTAACTACGGATTACTACAGGTACTATAGTTACATGTAGTTATTTTCAGTACAGTAAGTATATTGTTTTGAAAATTAAAAAAAAAAATTATAAAAAAAAAAATTATAAAAAAAAATATATATATATATATATTTTTTTTTTATATTTTTAAAAATATATATATATATATATATATATATATGTATATATATATATATATATATATATATATATATATATATATATATATATATATATATATATATATATATATATATATATAACAAACACGTTTATTATTAAAAGAAAAGAAAATAAAAGAAAAAGAGAAAATAATAATAAATAAATCAGCGAAAATGATAAATGTAGGTGCAGAAATACTGAATGCAGTTTGGCCGAAAATTGCATATAAGGGTAGTATAGTACTTTTGCTTCTCTAGGGGGATATGTCAAAAAATGATTTGGGCTTAGATTTATCCCTAGTTTATTTGATGGCTATGGGGGTATGTAAAATAACCCCTTTAATATATTGGTAGCCTAGGGGTATCGCGGCCCCGGGTTTTTTTCCCCTTAACGTGTATTATGAAAAGTTGTGAATTTGAGTTATACCCGTGAAATAAAAATTTACTGCACATCAACTTACCCATTAATTTTCATTTCAAATTAACCTATAAAATTATGAATTCCCAAAATAGCCTACATATTTCTATTTACAATAAGTCCAACCCATATGTTAGATTGAGATAAACCTAAGAGATAGGAGAGAAAAAGTGATATTTGAGATTTGTTCCAGTATTTTATATAGGGGGAAATTTGCTAGATACCCCTTATTTTGGACTTATATGGCTAAAGATCCTAGTTGTTAGATGAATATAGGCATAGGTCATTTGACCCAATAAATTAATATAAATAACTTAAAATAATTAGTATATAGACCATAACACCCTCAATTAATAAGAAAACAAATCTTATATATCATCTCTCTCCAATCTCACGTTACTTTCCCCCTATATAATTTCTCATCTCTCTCTCCTTCTGCATCCCAATTCTCACGCCTCTCTCTCTCTCTCTCATGCTTCTCTTTTTTTTTCTTTTTCGTTTTCTTTTTTTTAATGAAGAAATATTACAGAGATGAAAAAAAACAAGGATCTTAATAGATTATGAGAGGATTTCTTTGTGAAAGAATTAAAGAGGACGACAAACATCCCCTCCCAAAAAAAATCAGAAATCCAAAATCCTAGCCAAATTCGCATTGTGTTTTTCGTATGTAGAACCTCCCATCGTTTGTTGTTAGCAATTTCCGTTTGCAGTTGGTTTATTTTCGTTTGTTGTTTGAAGAATTGCGTTTGATGTTGAGATTTGATTCCTCTGGTTTACAATTTGCAAGGTATGTCTTAAGTTACATTTTACAAACATTTTGTTTAATATTTTTGTTGTTTGCAAATTGTTCTATAAACAATTTTTTGGTTGATGTTTTTAATGATGCTGATTTTTTTTTATTTTTTTTTTTCAGTTTGCTGTTTGCGTTTGGCCAAGTCATAGGTAGTTTATTGCTTGCAGTTCAATAATGCAAGTTTTGGTGAATGTTTTTCTTCAGTTTGCTGTTTGCATTTGGCGAAGTCATAGGTAAATTTTTGTTTGTATTTTAGTAATACGAATTATGAAATTTGTTTTTTCAGTTTGTTGTTTCCGTTTGGCGAAATCATAGGTATTTTGTTGTTTGCAATTCAATAATATAAAATCTAATTTTCAGTTTGCTATTTGCAGTTCGTGGAGTCATAGAGGTTGCAGTTCCCGGATCATAAGCGGTGGTGGGGCTGCGGTGACGTTTTTAGAGTATGAGTTTGTAAAATAAATTGTATATTTTTGTTATGAATTAATTTATTTGTTTTAGTTAATATTTTGAAGAGGGATGTTTGGGAATTTGTTATGATAGAGAGATTTTTGGGGATTTGGTTTGATTTAATTAAGGGTATTTTTGCCATAATAAATATTATTAATTTATTAAAACATTAAATTTTGACTTGGATTTACACACATAAATTATAATATAGAGGGACATGTAGCAAATTGCCCCTTTACATAAATAACTACTTTCATATAAATAGAGGTATTGATATTTATATACTAATAATTTAATTTATATTAATTTTAGGGCAAACTTCACTTTGCACCTAAATTATGGCATGTGTAACATACACACCCGTCAATTACGAGACGTACCAAATACCTGCTACATTTTTTCGTCGAGCTTACAAAAATATAAACACATTAGTTATTTAATGTTTTCTTCTGCAATTATAATCTTACACCCACTTGTAGTCTCTCAGAAACATATGTGAAATTTTGTACTAAGAAAATATTTCAGCCAAAATATGAAATACAAAATCAGCCTCTCCTTTATTTTTTTTTTCCCAACATAACTCGTTTACCAAATAGTACTTGGAGGATTTTTTAAGCAATTGTCTAGCTTATTTTAATATTTTATTAACTAGAACATATTATTTTTTTAAGGTTATAATGGCAGATCAACTTGTTGTAATTAAAATCCATCATGCATGCATTTTCAAGGAGTTTGAATATGTTGGGGTTTCGAACAAAAAAATAATGTTGAGGGTTTGACTGACACTGAAAGATATTTACTCTGATTTGATGTCCTATTTTGAGATACTTGATTTAAGTACAAAAAATAGGTATTCAGTTATTAATGTGGTTTAGTTAGGATTGCAACATGGAATTGAGCTCGTGATGACAAGTAGAGTTGGATATTATAGTGAAATTAAAAAGCAAAAAACAGTTAGTTTCAAATGAAAAAATAGGGAAAATAAAGCTAAAAATGATATATATATATATATATATATATATAGCCAATACATGGGTAAAAAGTCAAAAAAAAAAAGGAACAAATGCTATAATAAATATTGGTAACAAGAAAGAAGTGACATCACCATATTTAAAAAGAATGCAAATGATAGGAAGTTATTTAGTACGTTTCATAATTGAAGGGTGTGTTTGCGACACACTCATAATTCAGGGGTGCAAGTGAACTTTGTGCCCTTATTAGTCAAGAGACATAATAATGTTCATTTAACAAAATGAATTCCCACATATATAAGTTCCAAACATAGGGGTGTCTAGCAGCCCCTTGGAGTAGATTACATCTCTACCCCCAAGGGTAGATTTTGAAATTTATAACTAATATTCCACATAATCTCCAAGTTCCGTTGCTTACAACTCCGTAAAAGTGTAATTGTAAGGCAGAGAAATAGCTCAAGGATTACTTCTAATTACCAACACCACAAGGGTTTATACGTTATTTAGTTCTTACCTCAGAAGTTGCTCGTACTTTACCCAATATATTATATTACAACATGTTAGATTTTTATTACAGTATTAGAGTATGTAGTAACAATGTACACTGAATATCCAACAAATGAAAACCAAAAGATCAATTGACCTTGTAATCCAAATCTTAGTCATGTACTATTTAAAACTAGCTCTTCGGCGCCCATATCATGGTACTAAATATCAATCGTGACAAATCAAACACAAGTACGACTAACTGCAGCTAATAAACGACGCACCCAATTCAACATCCAAATATAAAATGGCAAAGCAATTATTCTAGCCATATATGACTGCATATATTCACCTTGTGTTATTTACTTCCAAGAAACTTCAAATTCACTGCTTTTGAAGAGCAGTGGTAATGACAAAAACGTCCATAACACGAGAGTAATATACATCACCAAATCATGGAAACAAAAACCCGAAAAAACCACTAAAGAAATCGAGGGAGAAGTGAAGGATGCCGTTGCAAAAATGTAAGACTTAAAAACAGCCAACATATTTGTCACCATTAGCGTACAAAAGTATAAGCCAAGAGATCAAAACTGTGCGAAATCCACGAACTTCTGTGAGATTTGGTTGTCATGTCTTATACGATATGGAGGAATCCCCAAACGTCTTCAATAAAACTGTGCAAGTTTTTTCTGAACCTCTGGTAATTTATGCGGTCAAGTGTTGAAGAAAGATTATTTGAAGTTGTGAGTGATTGGAAGCCATTCCTTAACCGAAATCTAAATACTGGGTTCGTCTGCCTTTCTATCAACTCACTTGCTAATTTCTGCAAGAGGTAATGTAAGTCTGAAATTATTAAAATGTTCACGAGAAAGATCAAATATAAACTCACTACCATTTTTTGACAATATAAAGCAAGAGAAAGATGCAAAGTTATCTCTAATTCTCTAGTATCAAGGCTTAGCATTTCAAAAAATGTAAATCAAATGAGATGAAGTCTAATTATACATAAACCCTTCGAGTTTGAAAAATTAGCAAACCTCCCTTGAGGTTTAATTCAGGTTGATATTCAACCGAAATTTAATAAATGACGTTTCTACTGTCATAAAAATATTCTTTCTACTGGTACATTACACCATTTTCCCTCAAAGTTAGATCGAATTACACCTTCACGCATTTAAGTTCAGAAAATTACTCGAACTTTCTCTAAAGAACTTTCCCCTCAAGTTTGGTAATTTTGTCAGTAAATAATGTCTCTAAACACAAGATGTTACCCCATGCTCAAATCTGATTATGTTATCAAGTAAATTGAATGTATAAATTATTGAAACCAATATGTTGCAACATGCTAAAGTCTTTACTTTTTATCAAGTATAATTGAAGTCTATATGAAATAATAAGATGTAGCTGTAGATACCTGATAAACACTCTGTTCACACAGTATCAACGGAAGAAGCGCATCAGCTGCGGAGCTAACAAGCTCGGTGCTGTAACATAAATTAAGACAAGCATCATACAGTGTTTCAGGACTCCAAAAAATATCTATGACGTGTATTGCAATAAAACGATGCATGGATATATGACTGCTGGAGAATTAAAACAAAATTATGCACTCTGTTTAGCTTCGTCTTGTTATCTATGAAACAGTTTCTTCTAGTTCTCGCTAATAGGGTTCAAAACTTTCTTCGCATTTTACCTGTAATCCTCAAAAAGAAGAAGTTGCATCAACGAGCGAAGTAACCGACTGAGAACGCTTTCGTGAAAATTTCCATTAGGGTCATTGTAACTTGTAGCATGTGATCCTAAACCAATTTTACCAGCACCTCTGTCCTTGTAATGGTGTGATGCAAGTGCTTTCACAGCTCTTAGGCACAAATCTACAGCTTCAACGTCCTAATCACAAACAAGAGAAATCATAAAAATAAAATAAAAAATAATCATAATAAAGGATTTAGTAGCATACTGAAGAAGGGAAACATCTTTCCGGACAATTAGAATCACAAATTCCGAGCTGAGACGTTTATGTCGACATAAAAAAATATAGGTTCTGGATCGTGCATTACCTGATGATGAAGACCAAAATCAAGAGTTCCAAGTATGTGACTGAAGGCTTCAACGCTAAGCTGCTCGATAATTTCAGGATAAACCTCCAGCAGATGTGATAGCAATGAGAAATACTGTCGAAGAAAATATTAATTTCCACAAAAAAAAAAAAAAAAAAAAAAAACTGACTCCTCTAATACAATAAGAGAAGGGTCTTACACTGTGGCAAAGTTTAGGGTATTTCAGCAGCTCCGGAGTTATCAAAGGAGCTATTATGTGAAGACCCGTATATACTACCTGCAAGTGAAATTCAATCAGAACATACAACTTTGTTTTACCACGATTAAGTATCTTTCATTGCATACCTGAGAAATATTTGTACCATAAGCCTCTATGGGTTCGGATGCAAAATCAACCTGTGGAATCATTTTTGTTTTGAACTTGCAAGCATTAAATCCAAAGGCAATATTTTTTACACAAATGCATAAACCACAATGACTTAAACGGTTAAACCATTAAGGACAAGTAAAAAACACAAGCAGAAGGGTTAAAGAAAATTACACACTGCTTCCGTTGAATATCTAACGTGAAATGACTCTCTCCCTCCCTCTAATTAGGAAGTTTCACATGGTTATTTTGTTGCGTGTACATCTTGATTGGCTCTATTTTGTTAACTTAGACGTAAGAATTTTCACCACTAGGTTCAAATAATAATGTATACAAATACAGAGGCTTGCCCAAGCAAAAGTGCAAAAGTCAAAATAATCATACCATCACAGAAACTATAGTTGGTAGATATGTCAGATAATAAATTGAGGTTTTGTGGGTGCTTTAATCAATAACCATAATATGTTTCGTTATAACAGAAAATCCAGAATCGTACTACTAATGAATAAGCCAAATATTATATAGATGGAAAAATAGAGTCATAATAAGGAAAGAAGTTTCCTAAGAATGGGAGAAACAAGGGGTCGCATCACAAAATTTGGTCATGAAATAAGAACACTTCATACTTGCAAGCAGTTAATTAACTAAAAAGATAGTCGTGCTTTTGAATCATGACTGACATGGTATATGCCATATAGGTGTTCCATATATTAAAACCAAGCACAAGTATCAAGTAAATAAACAAATGTATATTTATGATAATAATTTCGTCAACACCAAATCAATGAATGTTGTTACTAGCTGGATCCAGGTGCTGATTATAAGATTTTTTTTTTTAAATGCATGAAGATATTGTAAAGAAATCACACAGTTTCAGCTAAAGGAATTGAAAGGGGCTGTGATGGGAAAAGAGGATCAGAAAGTAACATAGTTAATTTGAATAAATGGGTAACAGAAATTACCAGATCTTTTGAACATAGATTTGAGAGAAGTTGCAGAAGCGCCCGTAAATCCTTATATTTATCTGCATCTGCTGTACGTAAGCTGTTTGAAAGGCTAACCGAAATCTGCGAAAAAAGTCAAATGGTTGGGGTCAATTGTAGCTACTAGGGAGTAAGAATAACTATTAGCATAGCATTATCAATTCTAATATCCATTCAACAGCAAAATGTTTCATTAAAAGAGACAATAACATAACAATAGTTAAAGACGGGACATCGCTGGTGTACCACAAAATCCTACACAGCAATTTCTTTGGAAATGATCAAATCCAAGTGTATCAGGTCAACTGTGAAACTAACCTCTTCAACAATCTGAACTTATACACACAATCACCTGACACTCATACTTTCCTCCATAAATAGCTATGTGCTGTTGCTAAAATAGTGCAATGTGAATCATTTTGGAAGTGCAACTATACATTCTATTTCTATGCTTAATATAGAAGTTACAAACAAACAAGATCTTGGAAAGAAAAGTTTCATATATGAACATCTCCCAATTTTGTTAACAAGCAAATATAGCAATAATCCTTTGGACATTCTCTTTTTTGTCTTTTTTTTATGTAAAAGGAATAAAATGATATGATAATATTCAGATCTGATCTATTGGATCAAACTTCCCAAAACTATCGTAGTAATATTGATCATTGCCCGAGTCATCACAAGATAAGACATTTCAGAAAGGTCAAGTCACACACTAAATCATGGTTCCTTCAAGGCAATAAGTAGAAGAGAATAGGGGAAATGTTAAATGACTTCAATTGATTAAAACTTTGCATCCACCATAAACAACTATAAATTGCTAGATGAATTTGGCTACCGTTTGAAATCTACAAGAATTCAAAACCACCCAAAAGGGAACTGATGGTTTAAATGCCTGTTAAAAAATTTAAATCCAAAAAATGGAACTGTGGGTTTATATATACTTTATTTCTTCTCTTTACATATAACTATTAAAACTGAGCTTGAGGCCCAAACCTTTTACCTTGCCAATGTTGTGAGCTGAATAAAGCTGTAGTAAACGCATACAGAATTCAACCACAGCCGCAGTTTCTTGAGCCTCTAAGTAGATGATTTGGCCTTCCACCCAATCGGTGACAAATTTGAGTAGAAGATAGACAACTACAGACTAGATAAGGAAAAATGTAAAACAACATATTAGTCATTCTCAAAGCAAAAACTTTCAGTATTTTAACAATAGAAACAATGAGTGAAAAAAAATGATCAAATATAAAAACAATAACACCATGAATGACCAAAGAAGTAAAATTCATGCGGTTCTTACAAAAACAATATATACTTTATTCACGGGAAAATCCTAGAGTTAACAGAATTCATTATACTTAACGCGAATAAGTGTGTAACAATAAGGACGGAAAATCTAATTATTCCTTCAAAATTTAGGCACATTATTTGATAAATATAAAAAACACCAAGTCGCGTGGTGGGCGTAGGCCCTGTGGTCCAGTCACAATGTTGCACTATAACTATAAGGCTATGGTATGCGCTTTTTCTAACATCAATTCGTTTTCAGAGAACTCGTAAATTATGTGGTTACATTTATCTTCTTTTTTTTTCATTTTCAGTTTTAGATATCCTAACTGTCATTCCACCATATACCAAAGTCATGCCCATATCCGGAATGAGTCAGTTAATGCCCTAACCAGTTTCTTGGAACCTTCATAGATTATCTCCCTAACCATTCCCATAAATAAGAGAGATTTACATAAGTTCAACTTCAAACTATGCTCCTAAAACAGGTAGCGATAAGATTTTCAGAAAAAAAAAAAAAAAAAAAAAAAAAAGATGATGTATTATTTCTACCTCGTCTTTGTATGTTTGAAGAAAAGTCAAGACGGGGTTCATCACTGAGAACCCCATTTGATAAATTGCATTCTGTACACGAGGTTCTGAGGCTCTGGCAACTCCACGAAGCCTTTCCAACAAGCAACTAACCTATGGGTTATCATGGTGACATCCAATATATTATAATTTGTATATAATAATACATTCAATGCATAGTTCACAAACTTTACCAACAAAATAATATCAGGCTGTTGAGCAATGGCTTTGAGATCATTCTTGCTCGACAATTCCACCAAGTAGGCAGTCATATGACTTGTCAGACTTCTTATGTACCTACAGATAATTGGAAAAAAAGATCAGGTAACTTGGATAACTATAACATGAAAATAACTGAAGCCCGTGAGAAAAAATGAAGCTCACTCATTCGATGACTCAGGAGTTTTCATGCCACAAGCTGACACAGTAAGTGTCTGAGCTAACGAACGCTGAAATGAAAGAATGAATATGATAATCTTTACCTAAGCACCACGGAAGAAGGATGGTGTTCTGTACAAGTGACGTAGAAAGAATGAAAGAAATCACAGAAAACTAGAGCTAGCAAGTAAATGAAAAAGAATGAAACAGAGAAGAGCAGAGAAGACGTATGTTGAACATATATCATCTACATTATATGCCCTTGTCCGCCAACAACATGACAGGAGAAAATCAGTATTGATATTTTCTTAGTTTGCTGTCCATGAAACAGAGAGTGGCCAACAGAAGCTAGGATAAACAAATTTTTCTTCCAAGATCATGTAATCTCGAAAAAAAAAGAAACAATGACAAATTACAATTCATTACCTGGTGAGCAGCATTTAATGATAAAATAACTCTCTCATTAGCGAAAGCATTTGCTAAGTCACGCCATGAGTCCTGCATATATAACATCAAATATTTCAAGAGCCGCCAATAGGAATTTAATAATACGATAGACCATTAGGTTTAACGGGCCAAAATCTGCAGTAAATTAAGTGAATATCATTGGAAGTTATCATTTATATCAATATAGCAAAACGATTTGCCCGTTCTTCGACAAACATCGATCATAACTGTTAAAGAAGTGAAAATCCGACCATCAAATCTTCTTCAGACCATAAGACTAGAAGTAGTCAATCCTCTACTTACACAAATTCCTTTAGTACTGCAAAAAAGCAATATCTGAGCCCAGGGTATAATTTCTTCCATGAATAAACTTTTACACAAGCAAATTTAACCTTCCACTAACTGAATCATCAAACTGTAAATGGACCAGGGGAATTCTTTTAAGAATTTGGCTCGCAATACAATTCCAACTACTTTAGAGATCACTGAAAAGATTAATAGATGCTAATGGTTGAGGGAGTCCCTGTACATACATGGATCCTACCATGTAAAGTTCTTTCCTCAAATGATGGATTACCAATTTTTCAATGATGTATATAAAAATAGAACTGTTGTAACCAATTTAAAGCACCTGAGTCCATTTCGACAATGAAAGCTATGCTTGGACTCGATCATACATGAAGAATGGTAAAATAGAACAGTAAACCGCCGTAGTGTATAAAAATAGAACTGTTGTAATCAATTGAAAGCACCTGATTAAACTACCTACAGTGTTAGTTACATCCAGCCTAGGCGAACAGGGAATATACCTTCTTGAACGCGTGAAAAAAAAAAAAAAAAAAAACATGAAAAAAAGAACACACAACACAAGAAAGCACGGTCCCAGTAATAACAAACTGAATAAAGAAAAAACAAATTACAGGCACTTTATGTATGCAATAAGATGCTACTGACCAAAGTAACAAGGTGGGTAATAATGCTCTTCCGTTTAACAAGTCCATGAAGCAACTGGTAACATGTGAGTGCCTGTCATGGAACAAAATCATGAACAGTTGTAATGTCCCTTCAACATACCATATTTTCAGATAAAAAATTTATCTCTACTAATTACAGTCATATTTCAATCAGTCAGATAAATAAGGCATGGAGTTGAAGGAAAAAATAACCGGTAGAGTGACTTTATAACCCTGAAAAATAAATTGGCTGAACCCACAGAAGGGACTTCCATAAGTATATATAGATAAACTTACATCCAAAAGAAATCTGCAGAACCCATACCTGCAAGTCCTTCTCCCCAGGGTATGAAACAAGTGTACTCAAAGAGATTCGAATAATAATATCAAGGACAATTTTTCCTCGATCATTCTCTCCAGAGAAACTAAACAACGCATTTGTAGGGTGCTTAGATCGAAGTAGGGCATCATTACAATTTTCATAGCTGCTTCTATGTTCTACACTTTCTTCGGATGGCATCAGGTACGTTAAAGACCATCTTGCAAGGAACCACACAACTGCCTGTAGTGTTAGGTCTAACATGTTAATGCCAAGGAACAATAAGAAAATGCAAAGGAGAACTTCAAAGAAATTCAAGATACCAAAGTTTAATCGCAACTAATATTTATGCAAGTTAAAATGTTAAGCATCGGCTGGATATATCACATGAAAAGATGGACAGATTGATCCTTGACTATTAAGGTGTGTAAAGTGGTAACAGAAGACCAAGCCATAAACAAAAACAACACTCTGGAGATTTCTGTATGTACATATTTTGTTATCTTGACAATATTTAAGCACTTCGCAGCTGATTCAAAAAGTTATGATCTAAACATTCTTTGAGTTACTTAATTAAATGCTGGCCATTTTATTATCTATCTTAGAACATCATGCCAGCTTCTAAACTACGCAACAAGAATGCCATGTGCCTTACACAATGGCATCTCCCCCTGTTGAACCTCGAATACCAAAAGTTCCAATCAATTCCCTATTAATAGTTCCTAACTTGGTTTCCTGTATGAAAATCAACAAGATGTCTTTTTGGAATACCTCCACTATTTAAAACTTATCACTCTGTCCCAAACATCACTCCAACAAATCAATTTCATTTGAGGAACATAAGTGATCAACCCATGGCAAAAAGAGGTTTGTGGGACATTTGTTCCTAGAACAATGAAACAGGCAATGAAGCAAGTTGGCAATGAGAGATAAATTAATACCTCCATGAGTCGAGGACTGAAAAACGATGTTCTCACTACTGGATCTAAACTTTGTTCAGCAAACTTTATAATTGAACTGCAAAAGTCCAAAAAATAAATGAGTACACTCCATGGAGAATTGAGAAAGCAAGAAAGTGAACTCAGAACTACCAAATATTCATCCTAACGGTTAATATAAAAAATTCTAAACAGAATCATCTATGCTGATGTATTCCTGGGGAAGTAAGCATGGACTAATATGAACTCAACCGTAAAGCAGTCAATATTTTTACAATGTACGTGAATATATAATTGACGACAAGTAATAATGTGCTCAGAGATTATTGCAAACTCAGATATTCCCATGAAGTCGCATAGTAAAGTTAAGCTGTGTTCAGCTATGCACATGTTCACATAAAATTACTCCAGGTTACCATAATTGCAGTCAACATCCAATACTCGTTTTAAGCATAACACTAACCACCGTCCTAATAATTGAGTTCTTGTTCTTTTTACCGGTATATATTTGTGCAAGATGATTTATGACAAACTCATAGTGAGCAACCTTATTAAGAGACAAACATCCCTCTTTCACTGTGTTATCTCTTTTACTATTTCAACCTACAAGGCTACAACTCATTACTAATATTTATTACATCAGTTCATGCAGCCATCAAAAAGTTTTGGTTGATGACCAATACACATGATAAGGTAATATAGCTCATTGAGTCTTGGAGATATCATATGGCAATATCAAAAACCTAACAGGGTAATGTAACTACTGATTTGCAATCATGTGACACAAACAGAGGAGACGGGTATAATAAACAAGAGAGGTCTATCATTTCCCTTCTGTTTTACAAGATTTTCTTTCCACATATTCCCATTATTTCCGAACTATGTGTATATTAAATTGGAAATAATAAGGGAAATAGTTAATGAAAATCCTGAGAACTGGGCAAAAGACAGTTTGATTACATTTTATGGCAATAATAAATCAATTGTGCTAGAACAAGTTCATACGTCCATCAGAACTGATCTGCAATATTAGGATTCTGTGCCTCTTCATAACTGAGCTTTCGTATGTTAGGATCAGAAGCAATAAACAAGTTTAAAAAACTATTAGCATTTCTACGGGCGTCAAAGCAAGTTGTACACTTCAGTAAAAACAAACTTCTTATCAGAGATCATAGCCAGATTTAAAGAATTATCAGAACTTATACAAGACTACTTGTTTGAATAAGCATGTCCTGCAACTTATTTTTACATATAAGGTTAAGAACATTTACGAAGGTGCAAATTGACTGACTTTGCAAGCATCTGACACAATCATGACGTTTCAATGAGCAAGAATGATAACACTGATTTAACAAATTCCAATCAAACTGACTAACTTCGTTCCCGAAATACAATAAGGAAGCCTACCCAGAAAGCATGATAACTGGGTGTTTATCCATCTCCAATACGTTAGCATAATGGCTTTTAATCTCCTTTGGCACCTGAAAATTCCATATTCATTGTTCCTAAGAACCTAGAATTGTGAATGTGAACACGTGTGCTATAATAATTCCAATAATGTCAAACAGAAGTGAGATATGTCATGAACCATAAGGCACTATTCGAAAAGGTGAAATTGCAGGTTGGGGCCTTACACGCTTTCGCATGTGCAGCGTAAGCGCTGTGGTGTAGGGCCCATATCACCAAACTTCAGTATTTAATGTTAAAAAATCTTACAATAACATGATATAACCAAATGAAAAAGAAAACAAAATATTCCAAATATATGTGATGAAATTATGATGATATTTAGACGAAAAGCAAAAAAATGGTTGATATTCAATGTCATACTCAAGGAGCTTGATTCTGAAGAGCTATTCCACAATATTTTAATTTGCATGCTTCACCAATACCGAAGATCCACGTCAAGATATCATTCATCGAAGATGAAACTTGAACTGTTCAACCATATCGTGGGAATAACTAAAGTCTCTCCTAAAGTGCCTTAGTAAATAGTGGACAATCGATAGAAAAGACGACCGTAATTCTCCTAATGATTATTAGATATGACACGCCATTGTGGGCAGACTGCCTTTTAAAATCTCCTAATCTGTAATATTCTGGAGAGTGACCGAACTTCTAGAAAGGTCCTTCAACTATCCTTGTGGATAATGTGTTTTGAGTGGGGAAGAAATGAATAGATAAAAAGAACATAGCATTTCACATAATAAAAATGCATCACAAGTTGTTGCATCTAAGACAAACAATACAAGCCAAAAGGACAAACTCTCCCAAGGGTATACTGAGGCCGCTTCAAGAACACTACTGAATAAAAATAATCAACACAAAAATAAAAAATAAAGGCAAACAACAGTAGGAAAAAAATAATAACATTACCAAAGGGGTTTCACCCTGTCCTTCATCAGCCAACACGTGCCCAGTTATGAGTAAGAGAGAATAAAGTTCTTCTAATGTTTCAGTTGGGTTACTTATGCCTCTGCCCTACATTAGCATGAAAATACGAAAGAAGAAAGTACTGATTGAAGAAGTCCTTGATGCTGCACACATTTACAGAAATAAACCAAAAGTTGCAATAGAATCATGGATCAAAGTACCCACTTTTACAAAATAGAAAGTGATAATTGATAACGAGAAAGGAAATCCATAAATCATGTGATAAAACTATACAGAGATACTGACAAGGAAAGCGTTGAACCGCATATCATCGAGTGAAACTATCAAATGCTGCTATAAGACTCCAAATATGAAGCTTTCATTCTTTAATGATTTCTGATCCTAGTCAAAGTACCAACTACCAGCTATTAAACAAGATCCATAAAAACAGCTAATTTTATTATACATTTCTCCTTCGAAAGTGGCCTCAGTTTTGTTTGCCATATTTGCAGACAAGTATGCTATGACCATTTTTTTAGAAAATTGATCATCTTTACATAGTTCAGTCCTCAAACCAATGACACATCCAAGCTCTGGGTGTGATGTGAAGAATGAGAGCCAGAGAGACTGGGGACAGAAATTAATACATCCCTATTTCACTGAGTTGGAGTCACAGTCATGAAATCCTAAATAAACCGATGCCAGGAATCACATGAATTAAATCAATGCTAAAAGGATAAATAAGGAGAAAAAATATAAAATTTCATGACAATACGCAATTACTTCTTTCTTTGGAGCACCGAGCACTGCTTCTTCAAGATAAAGGGATATGATAAGAATAAGAATGGAAAGAATTTGTATGTTCAAGGAGGAGGACGTCATGAGGAATTGAGGAACAACATTTATGACTAGCTAACTATTTATGTTTTAGTTGGAACAGATTACCCAATAAAGATTCTGCAATGCATTGGTTTGTTAGACAAGGCTTATTCGAAGAGACAAGATTCCCAAGGACAATTGTCTACTATAGCCCCTTATTATAGGAAAGTATTGGATGTACAGCACCACTGCTTATTACTGCTTTCCAAATATGAATACATCAATTATGGTGGGAGTGGAAAAATTACTTCCCCAGATGAAGAATATCCTTATCAAGTAGACTTTGAGACTTCCATTTAAATGCAGTGGCAATATAAAATGTTAATCACATCAGCATAGAGTTGAGTACATATAAAGTTACAAGGTACCTGATGAAGCCTCATGATACGCTCTGAGAAAAGTTTGGTAAGTAGAGGGATTGCGGACCCTATAGCTGCTCGAGCAATAAGAGCATAAGAGCTCAATCTCTCATCCATAGCTATAAATAAAGTGCAATTAGGGTTCCACAGATGATTAAAGTTGCAATCACTATTATGTTAATATAGAAAAAGAAAATGAAATACGCCGAGTTAACAATTTTACCAGTAACGGAAGCCTGAAGATAATCATGTTCATCATCATCATTAAAGGCTGATTCAGAAGCGGCTATTGAGAAAACAATGTTAAAATACGACAATATATGGCCAAAAGGGAAAAATAAAATGAGCTGCATAAGATTTAACAAAATATTACCCTTTAATTCAGATTCTACAATCACTGCAAAGAGATCGGCTGCAGCACTAATGCCTTCAGCTGGAAGTGAATGATTATGTCCACTCGCGTCCAACTGCTGTAGTTAATTAAACGAAAAAGCACAGCAGAAAAAAGGCATTCAAAACAAACAAGTTATACTGCCAAAACCTAACTACGACGATACTGACACTCATGCATCACTCCATGCCTCAAAAAGACAAAGAACTAAAAGATAGGCATTACATGAAAAATGAAGCAAATCTACATACACTCCCCTATGGTAGAGTTTAGATAATAACAACATCGAAATTAGTGTATAAGTTGTCAGCAAGCAGCTTTAAGAACATTGATAACTCAAAAATAAAGTATTATTGATGATTGTAGTGTACTAAGCCGTACACTCAATAAAAAAAGATGATAAATGATAAGTATATGCAGTTACAGAGTATAAGAAGAACATAAGCTAAGGCAGCAATGATATACCATAAGAAGGACGATCCAAGTATCCAGTAAAATATCGCGTGCCTCCGAGCTCCATGTATCCTCTTCTGTGTGATTTGTCATAAGGTCTTTAAAGACTTCACACATCACGGCGGATAATAAAGTAAGGGTGCCATAAGGCCTGCATATCAAGTCAAACCTTCAATTCTTTAAAAAAATCATATGCAAAAATAATACCCTTCCATTAGGGCTGATCATTTAACTTCATCTTTGAGTCCCCACGAATACTACTTTATTTCCTAAACAAATATTTATTTCA
This sequence comes from Erythranthe guttata, assembly GCF_000504015.1. Next base: position 354,170 of record NW_012193445.1, read on the forward strand.
AAATACACTCTGTTAAAGCAATGAAGTGACAAGCAGATTTTCAAGTTCAAATTATTTGTTAAGAGTTAAGATGCTTAAAATTACTGACCTCAAAGATTTCAATAGCTCATCAAATATTAGTGGGGACGTCACAGTTGCCAGAGACAGAAGTGCACGGCAGCCATCCAACAGTTCACTGAGAATATCAAATAAGAATAAAGCCAAACAATATCTTATGCAACAAGAGAGGCGTAACTATTGAATCCATACCTTTCACTCTTTCCCGATTTTATTGCATCAGAAACAGCATCTGGAGGTTCCATCCACTGTACAATTCCTGCTAGCAGTTGCAGAAGGTGCTGCCTTTGCATGTGCCCGCTGTCTATTTCAAAGCACTCAGTAGTGAACACATACCAGAAAGTAATAACCAGTTATAAAACAAAGAACAATATATGGTTGGAAAATTCCCAGAAAGGCAAAGAAATATATAAAGAAATAACAGAAAGCACAAGCCTAAGGTTAACACATAGGTCTGAGCCAAATCTTAATGGATAGTCAGCAGAAGGGTAAAGTCATATCTCCATTTTCTGCAGAAACCAAGTATGTAATGGCATGCAGCTTAAAGTTGGAGCGCAATTTACATTAACCAACACTGGAGATAACTGACTAGGAAGAACAAAACCATGGCAGTGAAAGGGGCAAACAGCCTCAATCATTCTATAGTAAAAAAACTACTTAATCCTACGTGAAACACAGAGTAAGAGTGTCTGCAAGAGCTTTACTAAATCAGCTAAATTCAAGAAAAGGTGAAACCACATAAAGGTCATTCAGGGTAGGTATACTTCAAGGAAGCATCACAAAGTTGATAAAACCCAAGATATTTCCCTTGATTTCTTTTGTGAAATTGGCCTATTTGAACAATCTCCTCATTCATGAACTGGATTGGTATTTTTCACCAATCAAATAAAATTACACAAATATCAAAACTAGCACTTGACGGATTTGCGGATGACCCTTTTTGCATGTTTAAGGTAATAGATGGAGAAAGAATTGTTTCAATCACCTAAGATGAGCTTTCATCAATGTTCACATAAAAATATGATCCTAACTAAAGGACCTCTCTACACATCCATTTTCTTAGGTAAAAACAGAAATCAAGACATCCTTAAAAGCACCAACAAAAGTGCTCTTTTGCAGTAAATTGTTGATTGATATTTAGCATATCTTCGGAGGGAAAAACACAAAAATGTTTTGCACGACAGGATGTACCGAAACAACCATCTATTTATGAAGAGGTACGAATAAAATATACCTGATGGGAAGATTGCGCCTGTTAAGGTGCAAAATTGTACTATAAGTTTTCGAGCGGAAACTGCAAGAGGGCAGTCAAGCCAGTAACCTTCACAGGAAAACTTTTTCCTTAGAGCAGTATAAAAGTTCAGAAGCCATCCAACATGACCACTTGAAATCAGGACATCACGCCATTCAGGACCAGGCTATAAGAGAAATAAACAAAACCAAGACCATTGATGTCAAGTCAATTGACCCGCTTTGTCTGTAAATATAAACATTAAAAATTATTTTGAGGTCAAGGATAAAGTTGGAAATTCTTGTCAGTTCTTCCCTTACATCAATCGAATTCCATCCAAAATTCTATCAGTAGGGAGTACGATTTAAACATTGTAAGCTCGTGAAAGAGTGAGGGGAACACTCTTTAATTATACTATTCCGAAGGGATGCGGCTGTAAATAGCCCTAAATAAATTGTTAATAAAGGTTGGTCCAGAAAAAAAAAATTAATTTAACCTCACAACACAAACTAATCATCTCACTACAAATGCCCTTCAGAAAAACCTTTTTATCTGTTTTATTCTTGTAAATGGAGAACAATTTAGTTTCTTTTTAGTCAAACTCAAGCTTCACATGTTTGTATACGGACATTCTTGAGGCTAAAAATTCCAGTGTATAGAGAAAGCAAGCCCCATAAAGTTTTAGTCAAAAAATTCAAAGTTAAGCTCATTTTCTCATGCTTGCACATCACCGATCTTACCACTCACCTGCACCAAGGTACATTCAAACCTTCTGAGTGAGTTACTCTCTTGCTTCCCATCACAGAACACATCTAACCCTCTTTTCGAATTCTCGCCAGCTTTCTTGCTTTGGAAGTCCCAATTCAAGATTTGAAGCATCAGATGTAGTGCTGCTGAACAGACTTTAATTTCAGGAATTTCAGAGTCGGCTTCAGTAATTCTATTTGACACATTAAAAGCAGCATGTTGCACCCAACTGTAGAGTCCCTGAAGTGTCATAACAAAGAAGAATACGGATGAGAAGAAGTGAAAAAAGAGACAAAAGAAAAATTTTAAGCATCAGAAACTTATGATTAATGTCATACCTTCATATAGTCTTGCTCTAGTGATATCCGGCATTGCTCGTGGAATTCTCTAGGACGGCCCATGGCAGAGGATGTAGTGGGTGAAAATTCAGATACCTATTTGAATATACCATGTACATGCTCTGAATGAGAAAATAACTGGTACCGTAAAAGTTTTAGAGCAGAAACAACATGGTAGCTTTCCACGTATCATTGATGAGAAGCATACCAAAGATTCAAGAAAACTGATTCCAACAAACTGTACATCCAAACCATGGACCCCACTAACAGCTTGTTTCACCTGCAACATATAACTCAAAGGTTTGTCAAGTCTGGAAAAGCGGTTGCACAAGAACCAAAAACACCAAGTATGTTAAGCAGCCTCAAAATACAAATGTTAGTCTCTCTTGCTTCTTATTGAAAACCTTACATTACTTCTTCATGAATAATACCACCACCGATGAGGGATTCAAATTTTGGATTCTGGTGTCTAACTGTTGTACTTTTGTTTAACATAACTGTTGTACTTTTTTTAAGACAACTAATGTGCGGACAACATAAAATTTTAGTCATCATTACCTGGATGAAGAATGCTTCCTTCTCCGCAGCTGTAAAATCTAGCCTACATGAAGACCACAGAAACAAAACCAATTAGAAGATCTTCATATTGCACCCATGGCTAAGTGGCGGTGTGAATGCAGATATTACTGAGAAATGGATATCAAGTCAAAAAACAGGAAACTTCCAATTGACTTATATCTTAACAAAATTCAGATGGAGAAAGGAAAAAAAGAAAAAGAAAAAAGGAAAATAGAAAACGCAGATATTTTAAATAAAGAATAAAAGAGAAAGGCAATACTTGTTCTAAGCCATATTTTATGACAAACCCACTGTAATCACTTTCAGAACTGAATACAGCGCAGACTATTCCATGAGAGAAGGGCAAAAAAACACTAAATAAGGCAGTGAAAGATACCACAAAGATCTAAGTTAAACATAGAAAGCACCTCAACCTAAGTAAGCAAGTCATCCTTCAATCTCAGTGCACAACTTAGAATATTAGACTTTCATTACAATATGTTGAATTGAGTTTTTGTAAAGAGAGTGTTCATAATTGCAATTTTTCTTTTGTTTTTCTTTTGTTTATCTTAAGCAAAGAGAGCAGACACTTACCAGCCCCTTTTCAGTAATTGAGCACCCAGTGATGCAACCTTCACCAGGACATAACCGTCAGGTAGCGTAGCATGTTTCATGATAAAGCATAAACAGAAACTGCATGAAATAAAACAAAAATCAGTGATGACTAAAATGCAATATGCCAGCATACAAAGAATTCTCTCTGGAAGCTGAATTTATAATCTATACATATATGTAGCAAAGCAAGGCATGTGGCTTACGTAAGTGCAAAATAGGTCAAACGTTAAAGCTGCAGAGTGTTTTATTTTTATGAATTCAGCGAAATAGCTGTTACTTTTACAAACCCAACGACAATAGACAAAGACAATATAGATGGAGAACTAAATATAATGAAAAGTATCGGATCACAAACTAAACTAAACTTAAAAGTATCGGATCACAAACTAAACTAAACTTCTGAAGTTACCTGACCAATCCTCTTCTAACATCAGCCTCAAGGAGACCCCATTCTCGTAGAGCTGCATGTCTTATTATTCCAGCAGCCTGAAATCTTGCATTTGCCATTTGAGAATTTTCTGAAAGATCAAGCTACTTCTAGTAAGAAGCAATGTCGTTCGCTTTGATTACTATAAAGAGATGTGCATAACTGACAAACATACCTATAATGAATTGACACGCCTGGTAAGGGCGACGAGACTCCCTCAAGGATACTATGGTTGCTTCAGCAGCAGCTGGATTGACATGCATCTGCACAGTTTAGCCCACTCATATCACTAGGCCCATACATCATTATAAATAAAATCAAACAAATAAAATAAACAGGGATGAAAACATCAAAACTTACAACAAAGATTCGAATAAATTAATTAAGACCGTCCGGCCCTTTTTCAAATTCGGTCGACTTACCGGTCAAGCATGACTTATAACGTTGTTAAAGTACGCAAAACCTATTATAAAACTAGCTCTGGACTGACAGTAGTTTAGATATACATGAATTCCACAACAATAAATCATATAAGTATATGATACAAGATATCCTATATTTAACCAGCTTAACCCTACCAGTTTTATCAAGAATTTGTGATTAGTTTGATGATTAAATTATCACACAATTAGTTTCTGAACTTCAAAGAAGCCGGCACGATAATTAAGCACATTGCAGAACTTTAACAAATAATTATTTTCTACACAACCCTAAGACAAGTGTCGTCCGATAACGAACAACACTACATGCGAAGAATCTAGCTGAATAATGAATCGCAACATCCAAATCATAAATCAAATATTTGATTCATAAAGTCTGGACAACAGGAATTCTCAAAAGCATCTCACAAAATGAACCTCCTGCAACCAATTTCACACAAGATACCCTAATTAAACCAAATTGCAATGTTCATATTCGTCTTCTCATCGTATTCCATCAAACCAGAGATTATAAAGTACGAGAGAACCATAAAATCCCCAACAATTATTTCATTCAAGCAGAAATGTATAAATATGAATTTCCGCTTGTTTCAGTTACCATATCCAATCACTCGAGAATCGAGAGAATGTCTGAAAACTCCTAAAAAAAAAACTAACATATTCGATACGGCGAGGGTTTTGTGATTTTATAGAAATCGATTGAACAAACCTGCATAGCATGGCAGGCGACCTCAATTGCTTGCATGGTGGCTTGAAGCTGAGCCAAATCGGCCGCCCCCGTGTTCATCGCCATAGCTGGAAACTCGACACTCGACGCTGAATGTACCGGATAGAAAACCCTCTCTGCTGCTAAAGTGTTTCTTCTCAAATGGGGCAGTTTCGCTTTTCGTTTTCGGGAGTCAAAATAGTGAAATACTTCTCTCTGCTGAGAGAAAAATCTGACTATATCAGTCAAATATGAATTTGTAAAATTGGGGCTATTGTTGTACACTAGGGGCGGTAAATGAGCCGAGCCGGCTCGCGAACTCGACGAGCCGGCTCGAAAAAAGCTCGAACTCGAGCTCGGGTTTTTCGAGCTCGAGCTCGGGTTTTTCGAGCTCGAGCTCGAGCTTCAGACGAGCTCGAGCTCGAGCCTAAAATTAGTTGTTCGGCAGCTCGCGAGCCGGCTCGCGAGCTGCCTTTTTTTCTTTTTTTCTTTCTTTATATATATATATATATATATATATATATATATATATATATTATTCTTATTCTTCTACTTCTTCTTCTTATTATTATTAACTAAATAGTAAATAGTCTATAATAATAAATATATCTAGTATTTAAATAGAAACAAATCTATATTACTTAAATAATTCATAATAATATAAAATATAATAATAATAATAGAAAAAATAAAAAATATATATAACTAGAGTTCATTATTTATTTTATAATTTTTTTTATTTTCCTCTGAATAATTTTTGATAAAAAAAAATTTTAATAAAAAAAAAATAAAAAAAATAAAAAAAAAATAAAAAAAAATTAAAAAAATTAAAAAAAAATTAAATAAGCTCGAGCTCGAGCTCGAGCCAAAAAAAATTGGCTCGATGAGCTCGAGCTGGGCAACATGGGCTCGAGCTCGAGCCCATGTGAAAATTAGTTGTATGTATTATTTGTAACTAATAATTATGTATTATTTGTAACTAATAATTATGTATTTTCACAAATTTTCACAAAACTAGTTGTATGTATTATTTGTAACTAATTTTGTGAAAATTTTGGCAAATTATGGCCCACCCCTGAAGTATGGCCAAATTATGAAAAAACCTCACTTGTTTGGGTAATTACAACCACACTCTCCTATTAAATATTTTTGCATAAAATTTATATAATTCGATTATTTACGAATCAAATCGTATATTTTGTTCGGTAAACGGTATGAAATGTTGGCGTACCGAAATTTCGGTTCGGCTTTACTGAATTAACATCCCTAAATTTATCTATGGGCGCGTCTTTTTCAAAGATGATACATAGTTAAGGGGGTGGCTGTAACTACCCAAAATAACTTTTTTTTGACACATCAAACGATTTGACGCGCCAGTCAAGGTGACGCCTTTTAGTGACCACACTACTAGAAAATTAGTTTTTCGTGACGCCTTAATATGACAGCTTTCAAAAATCGTCACAACAGCCATTCTATTAAGACGCCTTGAAATAAAAGCAATTCATTCGCCGTGTGTTTTCTTTGCACGTATTTTCTAATTCTAAAAAATTACATTATATGACGCTTTTTGGAATAATATTTGTAGATCGTCTTAAAATGTCATCGGAAATGAAAATTTTGCGCCCAAAAAGTACAAAATAATTTAGAAAACATTTCATTTTCCCGCTCACATGATTCCTTAACTTTTAATTTTATATTAATTTTCTCCAAATCCTTATTTGCACTACCCTAATTCTTGCGGAGTCAATCTTTCATACCAGCCACCAGGTAAGTTCCCTTCGTTTCTTTCACTTGATTAGTTTCTCTTAGTTTGATAAATACATTAAAACTAGACAAGGCTCAACACTGGAGGGTATTCATTTCATTTATCTCCCTTTTGCTTTATTTCTTGGATTTCAATTAAGAATTTCAAACACAGATGTTTGTGTTTGGCTTATAATAGGGTTTACCTATATGAAGGAGATCTGCCACACTTAACAATTGCCTCTCTTTTTTTACGCAATAACAGGCGATGAAGACCTAAAACCGATCTTCTACATGTAATTATAGGTACAATTTAATGGGTTTTGTTCATTTTACTTTTTATGCTAATCAATCTGGGAAACTAATTTCGTATTTGTATTCATACTTGATTTTCAGTTTTTTAGATTGAAGTAATTAAAAGGGATTTTCTTTTCTGAGTTGAAATTGAGGTTCGTCTTTATTATCTCGGAAAGTAATTGCAGATGCTTATTTATTATTTAGTTGTTAGATAGAAGTAATGAAAGGGGATTTTCTTTTCTGAGTTGAAGTTGAGGTTCGTCCTCATCATTCTCCCTTTTATTCAGTGTTATGGTGTTTCAATTATTTTTTTCTCATATTTGAATTGTTTACTTGGAGTCTTTGCCATTTTCAGATTATAGTATAGGTGGTCAAAATTTAGTTATACCTTTAACAAAAACTTGGAAATTGGTTAACGTGGACTAACATATGGATTATGATTTGTTGGAATGCATATATATTATGTTGATGAAAAAGATGGAATGTGGTGCAACTCGTTTGGAAAGTGAAGTACTAGTTACTCTTAATATTGTTATACAATTGTATAGAGTAACAACAATAATCTATTATATTTTGATATAAATGCATTTATTCAAGAATCATTTTGATTGATCAACTAATTTTTTATACAATTGTCTTAATAGGTTTCTATGGATGGAGAATAATGTGGACATGGATTTTCATATCGTGATGGGTTGATACAAGTTATGATATTTTTCTTCAAGATAGTTCCTTCTCAGATGATTGATTTATGGAAAATGAACTTTAATCGGTATTGATATCGTTGGTTGTATACAAAATTGAGGAATGATATTTATATTGTATATATTTTTTTTTTGTTTGAAACTATGACAATAAATTTTATGATAAAGATTTGTTACTGTCACAGTGAACTTGTCTGGTCTTGTATTAAAAGTGGTCTTGCAATAAATTATTTAACTTGACAAGTAATAACAAGAAATCTTCATTTCTTCATTTCAGAGACACGAGGATGTGTTACTAAAAAAAAACTTTTTGTGACAGCTTTATTGGTCATAAAAATATCTCTTGTGACGCTTTAGAATGTCACGTATTCAAGCAATTAAGAAAGTTAAGAATCATATCGTGACACCAAATTCTGCCGCAAGAAAGATATTTTTAAGTTGCGGAGCATCGTCACAACTGATAATGTTTTAGGACGCTTGACAACCGTCACAATAAACTATTACCACGGCCACCTATGTGACGCTTTTGTGTGGCGTCGCAATAGGTCAAGCGTCTCAATATGTAACTTTTTATGACGCATTGCAGCGTCATAATAAGCGATTTTTCTAGTAGTGCCATCGATATCTTTTAAATCCAACGGCTGTGATAAGGGGGGAATTTGTGTAACATCCCGCGTTCTCGATAGTCTAGTTATCTATTTTTCCTCACGTCACATTTGCTTGGAAATTTGTGAATTATGTGCCAAATTTGATTAGTTGCTTTTCAATTTGCTTTATTTGCTATTTATGTGAAATTATGTGAACTAATGTGCATTATATGTTTGCATGAATATTCTTGATTTTATTATCTATATGTATAACTGAAATGTATTTCCCGTGTTTAATATAATTGAACATGTGAAATTATTTGATTTACGTGGATTTAATTTTAGTACATATAGAATTTATTTCACACACTAGAAAATGTATATGCTTGATTGATAGTAACTTTCTCTCTATGTGCTAATTTCGAGTTAAGTAACTAATTATTTAATTATGTATCTAAAGGCCGAATTCTATGTACATGCATACATGTGTTAACCGATTTAATGCTAAGTGAAGTTGCTCATGAAATAAATAATTCTCTAAGCATAGATAATTAAAATAGTATTTTTTATAGAAACTCTCTAGATCCCCCTCTCTTTAAATTGGTTATGATTGTATGTGTTGCATGCATACACTTATTCCATGTGCATTTCCACTTTACTTTTCATTTAGCATTTTATTTTAAGATAACTTAAATGAAATTGTCAACAAGTCCCTCTAGGTAATTCTTACTTTCTCCAAATCGCAAAAAGACCTCTCTTCAATACTTACTCATTAAGATCCAAGCCTCTCCAGTTCTATAAATACCACCCTCTCCTCTTCATTTTCACACACCAAAACATCAGCCAAAATTCCTCTCCCCTCTCTCTTCTCTAACCCACGACAACTCTCTCCTTCAAATAATCCCAAAGGCTTCTCTTGTTCTTCACAAAGAAGCAAGCCATTCTCCTTCTTCTTTCCCCTCAATAATTCAGCATATACTCATAAAAGGTTTCTCTCATCAATAACCTCCAAGAAAACAGCCCTCCTACAGCCTTCATACTCAGCCCAAAGCATCCCAAGACCATCCATGGCCAGAACTCGAAGACCTCCATGAATCCTTTGATTTCTCCTTCTCTTGTCTTCAATTTTCTTTAAATGGGTAAGGACCCCTTGGTCTTTACTAAAATTGAATTGCATGTTAAGTTTACTGATGTTTTATGTTAATCTTATGTGTTTATGATTGGATTCTATGATTATAGGATGATTGAGTTTAAAATCTTGAACTAGATGATTAGATTAAAATTTCCAGATTTATAGTCACGGAGTTTAAGCCACGTTTCGTAGACGATTTATTTTTATAAAAATGTAAAATTTCTAGAGAATATAGATCTCTCTGTTATCTTAAATATGATATAAAGTTGGTATTATTTGGATTTAAAATGATTAAGTTGTGATTTATTTTCTGGAACTTCACAGATTGTGAGTCATGAAAGAAATGCATGTTAAATCTGATCTTTTTGTACTCCGATCATTGTGATTCTACTTGGATTAGATATTAGACTTTTAAATGTAATCTCTGTTAAAATTTCACGGTGTTTTGAAAAGAATATAATTTTATTTGGTATTTTTGAAGTCACTGCTCTGTTTCTGGATTTTCGACAACAGAGCTGTACGGTTTTAAGTATTTCTCTTACTTGGATAGATATTTTAGAAAACTGTTTCAAATGGGTATTTTTAACTCCGAGAAGAGTATTATGTTAAAGTTTCAGAATTTTTGGATGCATGATTAAAGAGAAATGAATTTTCAAAACTAAAGTACAAAAACTGCCCTATTTTCTAAAATGAATTTCTTTGAATTGATGGAATTAATTATGAGCATGTTTTAAACTATTGATGCATAACCCTAAAAGCATGTCTGAACTTAGAACAAATGACTTAGAGTATTTAGCTTATAGAATAACTCTAGAAGAAATTAGTCACTGGGGATAAGTTAGAGTGTGATTATAATATAAGGAATGATGATAAATTGTTTGTAGAACTTATGTGCTATTCAGATGATCTAAAAGTTCTTGATTATTGTTATGTGTTATCGATTATCTACTTGACTGAAATTATGTGGATTAGAACTTCATGTGCGATAAATTAAATATATGCTTGATTGTGGTTTAATCGTGTACGAGTATATATATATATATTGAGGCCTGCGTGGTTGTGATTATACTCCAACCCATGGCTTATGTATTATAAGTATGCTACTATATTTATGCCTACGTGGTCGTGATTATACTCCGATCCATGGCTTATGAATTATACTCATATATCTAAATTGTTGTTATGTGATCTTGTGGTAAAGGTAAAGTATTCGATGCTTTATGTGATATATTAGATAGCTATGGCCTAAGGTGCATTTAAATGCGATATACGTGATATTTTAATGATAGGAATGTGTGATTATGTGATTATATGATTATGTGATTATGTGACTATGATATGGTTAAAGTTGAAGAATGCCCTCCTTTATGCTATTTTGGGTTATGAAATGTTTATGTGTACTTATGAAGTGAAAATGTTATGTACTATATGATTATGTGTTTAATGATTTGATTAAGGATGTGAAGTATAATTGTTGTGGTATTTGTTACCTTATGCTTGTGTATGTGAAAATAAACATAGATAGATCATCTAAGCATCATATGATTCATTAGTAAGTCTAAGATGCATAAATCATGATTTTTCAAAGTTAAAAATGTTTGGAAGTTGATTGTGGATCTAGGTGAATAAGTATGGGATACGGGGGGCTGGTATTCCTTTAGTGGTTGATAGTTGGGGTCCACATAGGGACCTGTCCACATAGGGACTGATTCACATAGGAATCGGGATTATGAACCACTAAGTCGGCTATAGTAAAGTTATAGCTGTGACTATATTCCGGTTAGTGGTGGATAGTTGGGGTCCACATAGGGACTGATTCACATAGGAATCGGGATTATAAACCACTAACTTGGCTATAGTAAAGTTATAGTCGTGACTATAGTAAAATTATAGATCACAAGCTCTAAAATACACGGCTTATTGCCGAACTCCACGATTGTTTTTCCAAACGGGCCCAATGTTTTCTCATGCATTATTTCATAAAAAGTCTAGAAGTCTAAAGTTGCATATTGCATATTGCATAGTAAAGTTAAAAAGGGTGTAAAGTTCCCTTAAATGTTAGAAGGGTGTAAAGTACCCTTAAATGTTAGAAGGGTGTTAAGTACCCGATTTATAAAAGAAAGTTGGATGCTAAGTATCCGTGAATGTTTAAAGTAACAGGTAAATGTAAGATTTATGTTAAGTGTATGAATGAATGATTGCAAGTTTATGTCTAATTTTTATGTATTAAGTTTCTTACGTGGCCAATTATATGTGATATGAATGAACGTCATTATATTGAATAAATGAATATAGTTATGCCATGAAAGACTTAGATGAAAAGAACATACACGAGGACTTTAGGACTCCCGTAGGGCGTGAGTGATACGTTGAGAGAGGTGTGAGGATCGTCAGGCCAATGTTCTTACTGAACCAGTGGTTAGGCTCACGCTTTATGCGAATCCTCTTTTCAGGTTCCCAATGTAATCAGAGTGGCGCAGCAGAGCGGAGTTGGAGAAATCACAAGCCTTGATGCCTTATATGTCGTCTCCGGATTTCTTACAAAATTATCTCTCCACTTTTCCCTTTTAAAAGTATAAGGGTAAATAGCATTAAACCACCTAAACTTTTTAAGTTTTTGCGGATCACCACCTGAACAATTTTTTTTTGCACGAGTTCACCCGTACTTAATAAATTGTGCCACTTTGCCCATTTTTGCCCGTTTTCAGGTCAAAATGACCGGTTCTCAACCCATGTGCGCTGCACATGACAAATCCAAGGGTATTGACGTCTTTTTCATTTTAAAAATAGAATAAATTTTTTTTTGGAAATGGAATAAAAGTAAAATAGAATAATTAAAAAAAAAAAAATCTTCATCTTGTTCCCAGCAGAGGAGCCCTGAATTTTGAGAACCCATGGTCCGAAAAATTCGAACAAACCACCTACATAAGTACTTTTCCGCCTTTGCAATTCCAAGGAAGACCGCTGCTGCCGCACCAATCTCACCACCCACCGCACACCTCCGTCGCGGCATGGGGTGGCCTCAATTGTGAGAAGATCATCTAATCCACCATTCGTTGGAAAAAGATCTAGTTGATTCGGAGGAAGAAATCGAGAGAAAATAGTGTTCATATAACCCAATTTCCGTAAATACGGATTTTTGAATCTGTTTTCTGGTGATTGCTTCGACATTTTGGATTTCTGAGATGAGTTTTGTCCGGAAAATAGATTATGCATCCCGATTATAAGGGACACCACCAGGGCCGAGGCTGTTTTGTCTTGGGTGGCGGACATTGTAGCCTGAAACAGACAGCATCAAATTACAATCAGTAACAGAGATTATGAACTGCGTGAGTAACCACATTTGCATACATATAGACATTTGAAATATAACAAATATAACACCCAGCGATAACAAATCGGTTAACAATTAGCATTTCAAAACAAATCTAGATTCAAGCTTCAACATTCAAGTTCTAAATAGCGAGACCCAGTCTACATCACACAAACCCCGACCTAAATCGAACATGAACACACCAAATTCGGCCAGAATGGTGCCTAAATCGCGAAAAAAACAACGCTACCCAGTCGAAATTGCGAGCAATTCACATCAAATCGAGCTTGAATCACCCCAAAATTGCGATAGTCCAGTATGTATTGAACAAAATCGTGATTTGGTAAGTAATGTTCGAATAGTTGTGGGATTTTTCTTGAAGAAATTGAAAAACATGAAAGAGGGCCAACAAAAAATCTGAATCAAGAGAAAATAGTTTATTTATTCTATTTAACATTTATTCCATTTTTAAAATGGAAAAGACGTCAATACCCTTGGATTTGTCATGTGCAACGCATATGGGTTGAGAACCGGTCATTTTGACCTGAAAACCGGCAAAAAATGGGCAAAGTGGCACAATTTATTAAGTACGGGTGAACTCGTGCAAAAAATTATTGTTCAGGTGGTGATCCGCAAAAACTTAAAAAATGTAGGTGGTTTAATGCTATTTACCCAAAGTCTAATGTATAATGGAGATCTTTACGAGCTCATTTTGTACTCTGATTTTGGAATCTAGTCTATTAAACCGGGGTATATAAATAAAGTTTATTTTCTTCCGCTGTATTACAAGTATTTTGTAAACCCCGTTCATAGTTATGTATGTAGCACTCTTTATGAAAATGGTTTCTTATAAATTCGGGTTATAATTTTAAGTAAACGAAAAATGCTTCCACAAATTTTAAAGTGATTTCTCAAGGTTCAAATCGTATCGAAATTTTAAAAAGACCATTTTCCAAAACCTTTCTTGGTTAAGTAAAAGTCATGGAGGGTGTTACAATTTATTTATATTAGGGGAGGTTTAATTGTGCCGAAATTTTATTTGTTTGTTGTTGTTTAATTGTAATAATTAGGTAAAGGTTTAACTTGTTATGGATTAAGAAGTGATTTTTGGGGTAGCAAATCATTATTATTTGGAGGTAAACTATTTGTTGTATTTTCCTAATATATTTGGGTTTTGGGGTTGAAATTTATTTTTAATTCAAAATATGTGTTGAAATCTATATTTTGTCCCTCATTTGTTTATGTAATTTGTTTTATAAATAACTATAAAATAATACAAAATTTAATTAATTAACCATAATAAATAAAATATTTTCTTGGAAAGGTTATAGATAAATAACTAATATCTTTATTATATTACTTTTCTAAATTTTATATTTAATAAATAAAAATAATACAATGTCTAACCATTAGGGGAAAAATCTCCAAATTCTTTTGTTTATTTAATTTGTTTTAATTGAATAACTAAAATACTAAAAAGTTTTAATAGTTAGGGATTTTTATGCAAAAGTCCCCAACCAAGCATGTTTATTATTCTAGGTTTAGGGGACATATCTCTTTCACCAATAAGCCCATCCCTTTAATATTTATTATAACTAAAGGAAACATTCATGTATATCCCAATATTACCCTCAACCATTTATACCCAATTCTTAATTGTAATCCAAATTAATCAATTTTGTCCATAAAAGTTCAATTTTGACCACAAAAATTCAATTTTGACTTTTTTTTGGAGTATAATTTAATATGCTCCAATTTCATCTTTAACTTAATTTAATCTCAATTTGACCCCAAATTTCACAAATTATTAAATTTTGACCCAAAACTTTTTTTTTTCAAATTTTTTTTTTTTTTCAAAAACTTTTTTTTTGCTGCCGGATTCCGGCGTTGACTTTTCTAATTTTTTTTTTCTTTCTTCCGGATTTTTCGCCGGTTTCCAGCGTTGACCGGCGGTGACTTTTTTTTTTTTTTTTTTTTTTTTTTTTTTTTCTTTTTTTTTTCTTTTCTTTTCTTCCGGATTTTTTCGCCGGTTTCCGGCGGTCTTTTTTTTTAGTGTTTTTTTAAGTTTTTTTTTTTTGTTTGGTTTGTTTTATTTTTCCACGTCCGCCGCTAAACGTTGACCGTAATTGTGCTGTCACTGACAGTAAATTAACGTAATTATACTGTCAATGATAGTTAATTAACGTAATTGTACTGCTGTTAACATTACATTTATGTAATTGTGCTGCCGTTGACAGTAAATTAATGCAATATTATATTTTTTTATTTATTATTATTTATTTTTTATTTTTTTTGATTTGTTGACAAGTCAACGTAATTATATTACTGTCGTTGACAGTAAAATAACTGTAAACACAATAATATTACTGTCAACAACATCAATATTATTATTTTTTTGGGGTGTTTGTTTTGTTTGAGTTATTCACGGAGTAACGTATTAATATTACTGTCTATTATTGTAATATTACTGTAAACACAATAATATTACTGTGGTTGACGGTAATATTACTGTTTGTTATAGTAATATTCCTGTCAACCACATCAATATTATTATTTTGTTTGGATTTTTTGTTTGTTTGAGTTATTCACGGAGTAACGTAATAATATTACTGTCTACTATTGTAATATTACTGTTGCTATAGTAATATTACTGTCACTCACAGTAATATTAATTCTTTTGGTTTTTTTTTTTTATTTTGTTTACATTTGTTGAACGGACAACATAGTAATATTACTTTATTATACAATAATAATGAATTTTGTTGTGTTAATATTAATGTGCTAGAGATTAATATAGCAATATCACTGTGTTAAACTATAGTTTAGTTAATTTTACTGTGTTTAACAGTAATATAGTTAATATTACTGTCATTCAAAGCAATATTGTTGTTTAAACGGAAAAAAAAGTTACAGAAAAAAAAATTACAAAAAAAATAAAAAAAAGTCAACGCCGGAGACCGGTGTTTACCGCCGGTCAACGCCGGAATCCGGAAAAAAAATCCGGAAGAACGGACACCCACATTACTACTCATCACTTACAAAGTCAACGCCGGAGACCGGCGTTGACCGCCGGTCAACGC
>NW_012193445.1:371369-386041 GCF_000504015.1 Erythranthe guttata
CCCCCCCCCCCCCCCCATACAACTAACTCCTGAATTTAATAATATTCCTACATTTGCTACTAAGACGTAAATAAATTGATGTAACCAAAGTGACCGAGAGTTATATGTGCCGGGTTGAAAGTTATATGTGCCGGGTTGAATGCAGAGAGTTTGAATAAATTTTTAAAGTTTGAGAGAGTTTGTGACGGTTTGAATTTTTTTTGAAAGTTCAAATTTTAAAATGATTGAAATCCCGACATGACTAGTAAAAACCCGGTTGCAAATAGCAATCCCCGAAACAATGTAAAGAAATGAGACGGTACCAAAAACTTGAAATGATATTTAGTATTCTAATTGTTCAATTTGTTTGTTGCAAAAGATTTAATTTAGTCATTAAGGACTTCTACATATCAAATTTTAATCATAGGTAAACAATTTTGCCTGTCCATGCTTGCATTTAATTACAAAAAAAAATGATTTTTAGTAAATAGGTATTTTTTATTTTTTTTTAATAAATGAGAGTGCACCTATATGTGTTATATATATATATATTTAATGGTGGGAACTAATTCATCACTTCAATTTGGCCTTTCGGATTTATATCCATTTATACTGTGTCTACATCCATCCCTACACGCAGAGGCGCAAAAAAAATAAAAAAAAGAAACAAAAAGAAAAAAAAAAGGAATACATACCGCTTTTCTGCTAAGGGTTTGCAGTCTGTATGTAACTTCATTATCTCCGATCTCAGTTTAATTTGAATTCTAGGGTTTTTTTTCTTACGCTGCAAATTGCAACTAGCGCGCATCTGGAATCACCGCTTATGCGTCGCCGATTTTGGGAATCTTCAACAAAAAAAAGATCCGCGAGTGGAGAAAAATCGGGCGTGTTTGATGGTTGAAGATCCGAGTCTTGTGAGTAGCACCGCAAATTTGAGAAATTTCTGAGTGGTAGAGAGATGGATTTGGATTTCAATGGCGATGTCACGTGCCTCGATGCTGAACTTTTGCAGCTTCCGGAGGTTTCCCCTTTGGCTATCAAAGCCAACCCTTACGTTGCCGAAAAGCTCTTTGATCAGTGGCTTTCGCTCCCTGAAACCAATTCTTTGGTAATCTTTTTACTCCCCTCCATTTCTTGCTTTTGAGGTTATTTATTGATTCTTGGTGGTTAGTTTGATGTTGTAGTTAATTTAGGGAATAGAAGTAAGTAATTCGCGTAAAATAAGAGTTTTGTTGTACATGCAATGCTATTTTGGACAGCTTTGTTCACTCAAGGGGGATTGGATATAATTAGGAATTAAATTTTCGGGCTTTTAGGTTGTTCCTGGTTCTTGTTCGATAGCAATTGGAGATTTCCATTTGACTCAGAAAGGGGGTAATAAACTTAGAATCTGAAAAGCAAATACATGAAAATGGGTAGGGGATTTTTTTGTTTCGAAATGTGAGATCGTGTGTGTAATTCAGCAGTTGCATCACTCTATGGTACTTTCTTGAATTTAAAGAAGCTTGCTAATAAGTTGGTCAAGGCGTCTACACTCCTATGCATATTTTATGGTTAAACAATTGCACGTGAATTATGTTGCATCTTAGTTTGTTTAATTTTCGCTATTGTATTGAATTTTGTTCCAGTAGAGCTTCTCAGTTTGATTTATAAGGCATTTCTGTATCACTTGCATCTTGGGATGATAACAATTGCTGCTGTTCATTGGCACATTTGCTCCTTTATAATTAGTAATAATGAAATCAATAACTAATTAACAGCAAAAGATATTAGAACTTAGGTGTTTAGAGAATTAAATCAACAAATAAAAGATAACAAAATGTCAGAACTTTAGAGGGCTTCAATCGACTAACATTAGATATTCTGAATACTTGCAAGATGTTGGGAAGGTCCAAGGAGTTTTTCGACATATTTTATTGTTTGCTTCTTTCTGATTGATGCCTTTTAGTAATTTATGAAGTTCTTGTATTCAGAGGTTCTACATGCAAGCGAATATGGATAATATACACTCACGAATATATTTGTGCAACACCTCAAACTATTCATTCACCATCCACTGTTTATATTATGAGCAAGGAATTATTGATGTTTATTTTGACCTAAGAAAATGAATATGTGGATTCAGTATGTAAACATGTTGCTGGTTCTAGTAAAGTACTGTCTAAGTAAAGTAATGTCTAAAAATGAATTTATTTATTCCCTCCATATGCTAAGAAAATTGGGGTTTGTTCTTTCTTATTATAACTGAATTTTAAAACAGATATACTCACAAAGTCAACATATGAATTGCAGGTAAAATCCTTGCTCAATAATGCTAAGGGAGGTAGTCCATTGCATGTTTCTGGAACGTCCTCTAGTACAAATAGTGCACCTAGCAATTCATTGCCTTCAATGTTTGCTGCTGGTAGTACGCCACCACTTTCACCTAGGAGCTCATCGGGTTCTCCTAGGATCATGAAACATAGGGCAGGCCCTTCTGCTTTAGGATCGCCCCTGAAATTAATCAATGAGCCTGTGAAGGAGCTTATACCTCAGGTTTATTTAGTTAACGTGTTGATATTTTTGGTGGAAACCGAGTTTTTCTCTTGTAGTCTGCTATTTGTGTTTTTCTTGGCAATAAATATTTATATATTCTTGTGACTGCTGTAGTTCTATTTCCAAAAGGGCCGACCACCACCGAGTGAATTGAGAGACAGGTGCGTGTCTAGAGTCAACCAATTTTTTTATGGTCACATGGATGGACTCCAAATGAACGGTAAGATTGGCTAGATGTATATACGTTACAGATTTTTACAATATTCAGTACTCTATTCCCCTCTTAAGTATATGGAACTTGCAAAGTGAAATAGCAGATCAACTACTAAGAAGTGGCTGTTTTTATACTGAAAATTCATGGATTTTCAGAATTTAAACCAGTAACAAAGGAAATATGCAAGCTACCATCATTCTTCTCCACCGTGCTGTTCAAAAAGATTGACACCGAGGGCACTGGAATTGTTACCAGGTAATGGTTGTGATTTTTCCTCTCTTCTTGCTTTGCCTTGATGTTGGAATATGCTATTTTATTTTCTTAAGTTTGTTTCCTTCCTTCCATACGCACATATATGAGAAGAGATCAGCTAACCAAATAAGAATATAAACGCACCAGGCGTTAATCATATCAAATGTGCCTCTTCTCTAACATTCATATTAGTAGTAGAAATCAAGTGAATGCAATTATCACGTGTTAAATATAATGGTCAAGAAGAAAGCGACTCCCTTTTATGCAATGACAAATTATTTTCTTATGTTAGTTATTTACTATACCTATTCCAGTAGATTTTTGTTGAGCATGAACTATACTGTAACATTATGTCATTCATGTGGTTCAATGAAAATTGGAGCGATAATCTTATTTTTAATTTTACCAGTCGAAAGCTAACATTGCTTCTATCTCTGGGCATCTTGTATGCTCGAACTATGAACTTCAATTAAGTTGGGGTGCGATTCTCTGGTGTGTTGATTGTTATGACTTGGTTGCTTGGATGAGATCAATGTTATCGGTAGGACAAATAAATGAACTTTTTTTTTTTGGGTCTCACACAGAGGCATCTAAGATCATGATAGTCTCCTATTAATGGTTTTAATCCTTAAACCTTCTATTCTTGCTCTACCATACTGATGGCAAAAACCATTCATGGCAAATGATAAATAAAAAGGAGTTTGTGTTCGATGGCCATCTTTCGCTATAAGAACTTTAGTCTTGCCTACATTTGTGCCTCGGTTGATTTGTCCCGGGTTGCTAACTCTGTATCAATGTTAATTATTAATTAGTTTAATTCTGTATATCTGGCTTAGGAGTTTGATCAAGGAAATAAGTTAAACTTGCTGTATGTTGACTTTTATTTCACATGTTCTTCAGCAGTTGGACTTGATTTTGTTATGTTACTGCCTCTTTTTGATCATTTTATGTGGCGTTTTCGAAGAGCTGTAAGTAATTTGGCACTACAGGAAGGGGTACAAACTGCTTTCTAGCAATTAGAAGCACAAAATTACAAAGTCATCGCTGATTGCTCCTAATCCTATGAAGGGGACAAAATTCTCAAGCTCAAAGTAGAGATAGTATCCAAAAATCATTTAAAAATGCATTTAAACTTATTTTCTATGCTATTAGTGACGTTGCTGAAATTTGTGCGAGAAGAGAAATGACATGTTAGAAGACAAATGACAGTACTATGGAGTAGTAGGCAGTTAGTTTAATTTTGTAAGAATAAAATGCTGAATTTTTCTGACAATAAAGCTAGCCTAGATGAAATTTAGCTAAGGAGATCGATATTAATAGACAACATTTCCTGTTTTTGAAGCTTAACTCCAGCAATTTTGCATTGCATTTCCATTGTAGTTTAATGTGATGATTTTTTCTGACCGGTCTTGTTTAGAGTTGATGTATGTGCACTCATTTGTAACTTATGATATGCCAACAGGGACGCATTTGTAGATTATTGGATCAATGGAAACATGTTGACGAAAGATATAGCAACTCAACTATACACAATCTTGAAGCAACCAGATCTCAAATACTTGGCCCAGGTTAAAATGACAACTGCTAATACTAATCTTTAACACTTATTTTAGTTAAAGTTGAGTTTAGAGATTGTCATAAATTCTGATTTATATTTTGGCAACTTCGTGAACTTGACATAGGATGACTTCAAACCTGTCCTTCGAGAACTTCTGGCATCTCATCCAGGGTTAGAGTTCTTACAGAGTACACCCGAATTTCAAGAAAGATATGGTACGACCGACATCATAGATTTTATTCTGTTTATGTATTCATTCTATTGCCCAAATCATTTCATTGAAATGTTCAATTTGTTGTATGTCCAGCTGAAACTGTAATATACAGAATATTTTACTACGTGAATAGATCGGGAAATGGACGTCTTACACTCAGAGAGCTGAAATGTTCGAACTTAATTGCTGCAATGCAGCATGCAGATGAAGAAGAGGATATTAACAAAGTTTTGAGGTAATTGCATAATATTCTGGTTTCAAAAACATAAGAGCTTTGCCATTTATTATTTTGTTCATGCTAGTGATATGTACCCTAATTTCATCAAGTTCCTAAACTTGTTATAAACTAGCCAGACTGTTGGATGAGTTCTTCGGTAAAAAACTGTCGGAAGTGTGTTTTAGAAGAGATAATTTTTTTTTATTAATGAACAGTCTCAAGTTGCACGCTGAATTCAGTTCTGTTCTTTGTTTCCCCTCTTGAGACCAGATATGTATCTGTGTAAGATTGTATGGTTTTTGCAACTTCAAATATCCAGTCAACTATTCTGAAAGAATTTGAATAATGTTCATTTAGAAGTGTTTATGTTTCCACATTCTGCATCTTGCATTTTACTTGTACATTCTCTTTTTCCTTCCTGATTTTTGCATTTTGCTTCAGGTACTTCTCTTATGAACATTTTTACGTAATATATTGCAAGTTCTGGGAGCTGGATACGGACCATGATTTTTTGATCGACAAAGAGAACCTCATCAGATATGGTAACCACGCACTTACATACAGGATTGTTGATAGAATATTTTCTCAGGTTTGTGTTTTCTCTATTCGTCTTGCTATTCAAGAAGCATTGCCTGCTATGTTGAAGAAATGTTCATTTATCTCTTAGGATGGTTTGACCATTTTTTGAGCAGTGCATATTTGAAATTTTCTTAGGTTCCCAGAAAGTTCACCAGTAAGGTTGAAGGAAAGATGGGATATGAAGATTTTGTTAACTTCATACTGTCAGAGGAGGATAAATCGTCCGAGCCTAGTCTCGAGTATTGGTATGTGTACTTTTACTTGTCTAGTATAAACCATGTCAGAAGTCTGTCTTCACTTTTTATTTTGGAGGTTTTTTCTGGACCAACTGTACCCTAGGTATATTTTTGTCATTTGCTGTAGGTGTGTGTATGTACTAGTACCCCAAAATTTATTGTATTTCTAGAAATACGAGGTTGAATGCCACTCATTGGTGCTGTTGGGAAATCAGCACTTCCACACTGTAGGGAAGTGGATAAATAATCAGGAAATGAAGCCTGATTGCTTTCAGAATCCTTTAAACCTATCGTTTGCTAGGTTGGTTAGTATACAAATTTAGCTAACACTTGGCCCCTCAACAAGTGATTCAGAGAAGAGCTTTGATTCTTTCTGATTAGTGGATAGATAAACTTAGAATGATATTGTTTTCATTCAGGGAGAATTTTACTACCCTATTCGACCTCCAAACAGGCGCTGAATAAGTAAAGTAAATGACTTCTGAAGCCTTATGTGCAATTGTGATTTTGGACATTTTCCTCGAAAGTTAGGTCTCATAGGGTGTTTTTTAAGTTATTAGTGACTGTTGTAATGAAACAAGATGAAAAAATGTGTATTTTTTAGCATGCACTTTAGTTTGTCTTCTTCTCATTTTTAATGTGAATTATTTGTTGAATCAATAGTCACCTTTTTCTTTTGCATCATTCTTCCTTAGTTTACTATAAGCATGTTAAATATTATAATTTCTTTGCTTTAGGTTCAAGTGCATCGATTTAGATGGAAATGGAATTGTTACGAGAAACGAAATGCAATTTTTTTACGAGGAGCAGTTGCACAGAATGGAATGTATGGCACAAGAACCTGTACTTTTTGAGGATATTTTGTGTCAAATAGTTGACATGATTCATCCAGAGGTAAAGTTCCACCTGATATCATATACGATCATTTTTGTTTCTTGTTATATCTCTCGATTTGTGTGTCTAAAGTAGTTTTAAGGGGCAGTCTTGCCTTTGCTTTATCTTTTTTTTTTCTGGAACATGTCCCTTTAATGCTTATTGTCCCGCTTCTGCTTTTCTTTTGCTATTGAAAATTGGCGAAAAAGAAATCATAAATGTGCCATTATGCACATTTATCATTGATTTGTAGGCTGGTTGTTTGTCTGGTTTTCTGAGCTATCGGTGGTATCTAATGTATTTTAAATTGAACAAGAAAAAAAATTACATAGACTCTGATAGGATTTTAATCTGCTGGAAGTCGAGTGTTCTGAAAGCATTAATTTTAAGAAGTCTAGAGATGGTTCAGATGAATGAAGTATGCTAGTTTCTATTATAATATTATGGTTAAATACTATTGCTCGCCTTATCCTTGGACTGGCCATGCATATAGGTTTCGATGTATTATAACATCTCACGATGTTCATATTATTTCATGTGCAGGATCAAAGCTATTTTACGCTGCGCGATTTAAAAGGAAGCAAACTTTCTGGCAGTGTTTTCAATATCCTGTTTAACCTCAACAAGTTCATGGCTTTCGAGACTCGTGATCCTTTTCTAATACGTCAGGTAAAGTTGATGAAATCCTGTTTTTATTTAAATGGATACTAAAATTTGATGCTGCCAGAGTTGCAAAGTTGATTATATTTTTTGCACTTGTACAGGAGCGCGAGAACCCAAGTTTGACCGAATGGGATCGGTTTGCACACAGAGAGTACATAAGACTTTCAATGGAGGAAGATGCAGAAGATGCCTCTAACGGGAGCGCTGATGTTTGGGATGAATCACTCGAGGCTCCTTTCTGACGACTCCTCTTTCGTAAGATTTCTTTCGATTTAAGATTGGACTTCCTTTTCGCCCCGGTTTTTTTTTTTTCGTTTGAGTTTGTTGGAATTATAATATCCCGGATAAACGTCAGTGGATAACCGATAACATATTAGAGAATAGTACACCGATTTTGAATGTTTATTTTTCAATATTCAGGTGTCTATGCTGGCTACAAAGTACCAAAGCAGCCCGTCGGCTCTCAGTCAATAGTGATGACATGTTTGAAGGCACTATTGGGAAATATATATTGAGCTTATCTGCACGTACGTAGCAAAGCTTGCCAGGCTAGAGAAATGTTATATTTCACGCCGTTGGATATTCAGAAATAATTGGCGAACCCGCGCCAATTGTTTACTGGATAGTAAACGGTAACAGATTATGTTAGTTCACTACTTTCTTAGCTTATTTTCTTTTATGTAGCAAGATTTCCTTTCCTTTTTTTTTTTTAATTAATTATTTAATTTTGAAGGCAATACCTCCCTAGTACATTTCCGGTATGCGTTTTTCCTTCGTTCATGAGTTCCTTCGTCTGGAGAGTAATTGGTTTCGTTTTTTTATAATTAGCAACAGTTGTCTAAGCTTTGTGTAAAACGGCACTTCTATGTAAAGATATAACGACTCCGGCATATTTTCTTATAAAGAGGTGCTAAATACCATTTCAAAACTACTTGATACCGTTCCTACTTTAACAAAAAAGTTATATTTTCCGTTTCTCTATAGATAAAAACTTATTTATGTTTATGTAACATATTTAACAATATACCCTTATACTTTTAATATTTACACGTTTTCTCAAAGTTTCCATATCCCCATTTTTGGGATATGTTATTTCCTATGTCCATTTTCCCGTATCGTTGTTTCTATGTCCGCGCTACATAGATAATACTCGGTCTCCCGACAATGAACAAAGCCGAACCGCGGAAAACTAAATTTCTACAGCAAATAATAACTGAATTAATCAATAAATGTTGTATATCACACTATACACCCCCCAAAAAAAAAAAAAACTCGATTTACAAAACCTTCACAGATAATCATCGTCTGAAATCATTAGATATATCCGTAATTTCCTTGTAAATAACTCTCGATGAACTTATAAGAAGCATCTTCTATTTACCAAAATCGATCCTTGTTCACACTTAAGTAACCGGACATGACTTTGCCACCGGTATTTCTCATGCCATCTATAAGAAAGCACCATGTTGAACCTAATGCTCCGATGAAGAAGTCGGCTTCTGCCGCCATCAAGAAATTCACGATAGGATAGTTTGTGCTCGTTTCTCTTCCGAGACTCGATTCGTAATTTGCCATTGTCATGTTTCCCCTTTGCCGTGTCACGTTCGTGTAATAAAATTTCCAATGCAAGTACGATTTCGATCTGTCAATGACATCCTAAAACACACACACACACACACAAAAAAAAAAAAAACTTCAATTGCAAAATTAAATTCACTAGTAATAAAAACTTTAATTGCGAAATCGAAAATATTCGGAACCGAATCGGCAGAATTCGGAAATTTCATAATCATCTCCCCCCTAATTAGATGAATTTACGTAAGGTACAAAAAGTAGAAGAACGAGTAGAACCTGCATTTCAGTAGAAAGCCAGACGGTGTTCATATGCGGGAAACGGCTTCTAACTTTTTCGGCAAGATGCATATATTCTTCAAACCCGACCACCTTCATTTCACAAGCCTTATCTCCCATTCGTATGTGCATGCTTAACAAAGGCCGTGGAATCCATGCTTTCTCGTTCGACCATACATATCTTTCTATCATACTCTTCTCATCCAATTCCTACATATATATCCAAACAATCAATCTATATATGGATAATCGAAATATATATACATAATATTTATTTGTATTATTGGAAATGACGAGAAATACCTGAACAATACGATGTTCGGAAAATGATGATGCAAGAACAATTTTTGCAGCTTCCAATCCAAATGAAGTATGGCGTGCAATGTTCATTAAGTTGCATGTGTACTCCGACTGATACCTCATTAGGTATCGAACTGCCTGACATCGATCGGCAATTTTTTTTAATTAATTAATTTGCATTTTAACTTTATTATTTTAGTGTGTATATATATATATATATATATATATGAGAGTCCGGACTCAAAGCCCACCCTCAATTTACAATTTCCCCCCTATATTATACTATATATCTATTTAGCCCACCCAAATTTTATTAATTAGCCCACCCACTCAAAATCCATATTAATGCAAAAAAGTCCCAAATTTTATTAATTAGCCCACCCAAAATCCAAATTAATGCAAACAAATTCTAAATTTATTTTTTTTTCTTCCTTTTGTTTCGTTTCTTCTTTTCCTATTTTCTGATTTTATCACAAAAAAATCCTAAATTTATTTTGGGGGCGCTGCCCCCGAACCCCCAAAAATTTAAGCCCACCATGTACCAAGTTCGAATGTACGAAATTCCTGGACTCGACTCTATATGTGTGTGTGTGTCTATATATATATATATATATATATATATATATATATATATATATATATATATATATATATATATATATATATATATATAAGTGTACCTGAGCTCGCCACCACCTACGGTCCATTTTACGATGACGAGATATCAAGCTCCCGTTTATCTCAGTCGTTGGCTGCATAATACTCCATGGACTGCCCCATCTCCTGAATTAGTTAATTAATTAATTAATTAATATAAATTACTTGATCAAAAGGTTAATTAATTAATTAATTAATGAATTATATAATATCAATTAAATTTAATTTATTTCTACCTTGTTGTACATGATCATATATCTTACCTAGGTACTCGTCCGGTCCATATGGATCGGGAAGTGTAATTGTCCTTCACCGTTATAATACCTTTTTCTCTTGCTACTTTGTCACGCATAAGTTCCAAAGCTCTTCCCCTGCATTCTCCGGAAGTTTCCGGAAAGAAGTAGCAAGACCAACTAGCGTGTGACGACCCTACATGTACGAGAGCAGCTCAATCGTTTTAACACATGATTAATTAACAATCTCACGTCTAATATTTATTCTATTTCGGAATATGTTGCGAAAAGTATCTAGGAAAGTTATTCCCGAATATGTATGCTAATCGTAGAAATACACTAATTAAATTTTATAGCTAGACGATTCTTGATTTAACGTGACGATTTTTTTGAGTAGAAAAATAACCTTTACATGCGTCGTGATCAGCTCTATTGAAGTAGCCGGTGACTAGCACCCGTTTCTCGTTGATTGCAATTGCAAGTAAACCACACATTCCTGCAATTTGAGCACCAATGCCGAATCCAGGCAATCTTTCCCAATCGGCCAATAGAAACTTGACACTTGGATCGCTGCAGTTCGTTGGATGCTGATGAAGCCACAGATCCCGTTGCACTTTCCTCGTTAGAGGGTAGTTTTCCTCATCCGATCCCGTTATCTGAATTCAAAAATAAAAAACGGTAAGAATTATTTTGATAATATAAAATGAATTACTCTACGTAAAATTAAAACTACAAGTATTTTAATTAAACGGAAATAGCTCTAGTGGAATTTCATTCGAACAACTAGAATATTCCATTTTGATTATTACAAAAATAAAATTATTAGTGAAAATACACATTTTTCAATTAATTGCAGTTAATTAGCTTTCGATTAATTGTTATGAAAAGACAAATGTTACATACGCACCCATGGAGGATAAGCTCCTTGAGATATAATTTGATCTCGGTAATACTGAAGCTGCTCGTCGTTTTCCGATAACGGAAGTTCGTCCAAGTTTCCTTTCCAAGTAGTCCATGGAGGAAAACTCCGATTAAATATCCGTGTATCGAGGCGTTGACTTATTTCAACAGTTGACTTGCAATTCTCCAAGTGAGGTGCATTAGGTACATTAATAGACGAGAATTGAGCTCCGTTTTTTGTCGATGATTTATTAAATAATAAATCGCTCCATGCATCATATAGTAACGAAACTCTGTCATCGTTGCTACCGGTTAAATTGCTTCTCTCTGTATACATCATTCTTTCTCTTTCTTTAAGTATGCTTTTGCTATCTCCACCACCATTATCTGCTATAACATTTAAATTATTAATAAAAAAAGGCAAGAAAAATAAATAATGAAAGAAAAATAAAGAAAAAACAGCAGAGAACAAAATAATGCACATTATAATTTACTTTACAATTTTTTAAGGGGTGAATTACGAACCCCTGAACTTAGGATAAATTACGAAAAGTACCCCACCTATCCGTAATTACCAAAATACCCCCGACGTTTGTTCCAATATTACACGAACCCCTTACGATGTGATTTTTCATGAAATCTTTTTATTACTGGGAATATTTCCTGCAAAATATCGATTCTAGATTCTACCCCTGCAGACGTGGTGGCATTTCCTTATTATTTTTAAATAAAATTTTATCTTGAAACACCTTATTATTTGATCCATCACAGAATGTTCATCACGAAAAAAAAAATAAAAAAAATTAAGAGTTCAAAATTTAAATGTTAAGGTCAAAATGTTAAATAAATTCGAGATTTTATTTTAAATTTAGAGTCTTTAGGGAAAAAAAAAAATTTAAATAAGCATTGATCCACAAATATCAGGTTAATTAAAACAACATTAATTCACTCATCATGACTTATTCAAAAAACATAACACAACATCAACAGAGAGAGAGAGACAGAGAGAGAGAGTGAGACAGAGAGAGAGAGAGAGAGAAGAGAGAGAGAGAGAGAGAGAGAGAGAGAGAGAGAGAGAGAGAGAGAGAGAGAGAGAGAGAGAGAGAGAGAAGACTTACTAGCAGCAGCCATTGATGGGGGAGAAAAAGGAGAGAAGGAAAAAGAGAGAAAGAGAGAAGTTAAGCAAACACCACAGAGAAAACCCATCACACATATCTGGCATGGAAATGAACTGCTCAATGCAAACGCCCTCTGTGAAACCACTCTCTCCAGTGATTTCTGATTCAACCCCTCCATTTTCTTTCAATTATAAAAACAACACAAAACAAAATATATCACTAATCAAATATATATAAATCTTGCATTCAATATTTTTTTTTTCAAGAAAATGGAAAAAAAAAATAATATGTCACGTGCTCCCCAACAAATTCTCAACTGCAAATGAAAAAATCCCATCAACTTTTTTTTTTCTTTTTCTTTTTTTAATTAAACAAAATTAGAAACAAATTAAATGAATTTGGAAAAGAGGAGTGAGAGAGACTACAAAAGGAGAAAAACACATGCAAATAATAGGATGATTAGTTTGGTGAATACTTGACCAATATTCGGTGGAGTGATTTTGTGAGATGCATACAATACAATTAGTTACAGCATCATATTCATGGGATTTTGTAATAATTATTAATCACTTATTTTGACTCAGTTTAAAATAATTAAAACAAATCCAGGAAATCTGCATATATTTAAAAATGGAAAAAAACAAAAAAAGAAAACAGAAAGTGGGGGGTGAAATATAGAGAAAATGTGACAGATGTGCAACCCCACAAAATTAAAATTGCCATGCAAAGAGACACATGTGAATTTGATAGTGATACTTCTTCTTTTTTCTTTTAGCAATCAAGATTATATAAATAAAATATACAAAATAGAAAAAAAATAAAAAAAAAACTAAATCAGGAGAAAAGAATAAAACTTTATTCAATATAGAGTCGAGATAAGGTAGTATGCTGGTAAGCACCTTGCAATTACAACTGTTTGATTATGAGTTCGAGACGCCAGGAGCGAAATTGGGGAACCAGTAAATATCGAAAAAAAACTGAAGGAAAAAAAAAGTGATGTGGTTGAGAAGAAAAGATGTTACCAAAAAAGAAGATATAAAATGGCATTTTGTGCAATAAAAGAAAAAGGAAAAAAAACAGAGAGTTAAGCAGAATAAGAGAGAGAGTAAAGTTTGGAACAAAAAAAGAGAGATTGACATATTCAATAAAACCTCTCAACAATTCAGTTTTCAAAATGGGAGTGGGATTTTTGTTTTTTTGGTATTTGTTCCTATTTCTTAGCCCCCCTACTTTGTGTGTATATATATATTATTGACTTAATCCAACAATTTACATTTATGTATATGTTATATGTGTATTTATACTTTCAAATATCTTACCATAAATATATATTTTTTTTGTAACATGTCAGTTAATTTTGATATAATATTTTGAATTATACTCTAACTTTCACGATTTGAATTAATTTCTCGATTCGTTTCGAATTTCCAACTTTTCGATTTGAATCATAAAAGAAATCCGATTGGACATATGATATAACTTCTATTTTTTTTACTATTTAATGCCATATTTGTACCCCTTTTATGATTCAAAATTTATATCTATATTTATCTTTTCGAGTCAACTTATTTAAATTACTTAAGTGAGTTGAGTCAACTAATTTATTTAAATCAGCTGGCTTAACTAATTTACAACATTTTTCATTACAAATACAGAAAGTACCGTTTTGAATGTTTCGATTTTATTTGGATTGGAATTGGAATACATAACTGATTCCGATTTTATTTTCAATTTTTTTTTCGAAAATTCCCGATAATTACACCTGTAGTAGTAGTAGTAGTAGTAGTAGTAGTAGTAGTAGTAGTAGTAGTAGTAGTAGTAGTAGTAGTAGTAGTAGTAGTAGTAGTAGTATTATTATTATTATTATTATTATTATTATTATTATTATTATTATTATTATTATTATTATTATTATTATTATTATTATTATTATTATTATTATTATTATTATTATTATTATTATTATTATTATTATTATTATTATTATTATTATTATTATTATTATTATTATTATTATTATTATTATTATTATTATTATTATTATTATTATTATTATTATTATTATTATTATTATTATTATTATTATTATTATTATTATTATTATTATTATTATTATTATTATTATTATTATTATTATTATTATTATTATTATTATTATTATTATTATTATTATTATTATTATTATTATTATTATTATTATTATTATTATTATTATTATTATTATTATTATTATTATTATTATTATTATTATTATTATTATTATTATTATTATTATTATTATTATTATTATTAT
>NW_012193445.1:386141-440026 GCF_000504015.1 Erythranthe guttata
ATTATTATTATTATTATTATTATTATTATTATTATTATTATTATTATTATTTTCTTTTTGTTTTATATAACTTATGTTATATGTGACTGAAAAATTGGAATTTCCGAATTCACAAATTCTAAAAAAAATTCCAGGTTTGGAACAAGTTTTTTAATTTGAATTTCCAAAACTATAATATTTTTGGAACATAACGAGAATTAATTTTTAACTTTTGAAAAATATTGGATTTTTTTTAAACGTTGACAAAATAGTTTCTTTTTCGCTCTAAAAAAAGGAAAATTAAAAAGTTATCTTTGAGTTAATTTAAAGTTAGGATTATACTTTAATCAAAAAAAAAAAGTTAGGATTATACTTTGAAATGATTTTTGGTTTTCAATTTTCATAACTTTACCGTCAATGTTAAAATGTGCACAAATATGTATACTTCAATTTTTTATTAACTACAATTATTATCATGTTACAATTTATTAACTCCAATGATTAACCAAATGGTTATCTTTTTGTATGTTTTTATTTTACGTCTTCTAAAAATGATTGCTGCCAAATTTAATGATCCGGAAATCTTTTCCAGTAAGATTACAAATTGTCGTGTCACATATGGTTGGAATTCATATAAAAATAAGGGCAAATTACGGTCTTTTTTTTAGGTAAGATCAAACTATGAAAAAACCTTTCATATTTAAATAACTAGCATTTGTTCTCTGTGCGATGCACGGGATATTATTTCAAAAGTGAAAAAAATAATCAATTTAATATATAATAAGAAAATATCGTACAGTAACATAGTAAAATTTAATAATGTAGTATAATTTATATTTTATATAACATTGATTTTTTAAAATCTTACATATTAAGATTTCTAATCCAAATATATAGATTAAGATTTAAAAAATCGTATTTATATCTTTTATCTCTTAAGATTTGAGATATATTGATGAAAAATCGGAGATTGATAATTGTTAAAAATTATAGTAAGAAATTAGTATAGAAAAAATATTAAAAATAAATAATTACAGAAATACCATTAGGGTTTTCTAGGATTACCCAGCGTTTCTTTCTTTTATATATAAGATTACAATAACCCCTCAACTATGTATTGTCTTATTTACGGTGACAATTTTACCTATTGAAGGAAGGAGATTTCGTAAGACAATACCATAGTTGGGAGGTGTAGTTATAAGTATACAAACAAGATAATTTTTTTAATAATTTCATCTTACCTCAAGCAGGTGACCGTAATTTTTCTTAAAAATAAAAAAAAACATTCGATCCATAATCTCTCACTATTATTTTAACTTCTTCCCACTCGTTTTAGAAGTGATGAATGATATTTAAGATGGAAAAGTAGTCCGAATCAAAATAAGCTAGATGTTAGAGAAGATATATACTAGATTCTTTTGAATGAACAATTACTTTGAAAATAATAGCTGAATATTCATAAGAAAGAAAGTCGACCTAGTGCAATTTCAGAAATGGGGTTGGCCTTCCGATCATGACGTAACACAACACCGGACAATCGACGAGATTCTTTGGCAAGGGAATAAAGAGTATTTAGGGATTTTTTTACAAAGAGGTAATGACTGATCTTGCCACCCCGTCTGCGTTGTTGGGAGTTCTAGAAATTTGGTACGGGGGCGAGCTAACATGTAAACGTGATAGGGACTGTAATTTTTGAATACCATAGTAAAAATTGTTTTAAAAACCAAAGTAAAATATGGATAAATGGGGAAATTTAGCCCAAAGCAAAATTGTTCTAAAAACCAAGTACTTTAAATTTGGATGTATGTAAGAGGTCGTAGTGTGCTGCATAATAGGGGTCCTCGAAACCCAATCCACCCAGTTCTCCGGGTGAAGCCTACGAAGCTTAGTGCAGTCTCAACACCCATCATAAATGAACGAAAAAGAGGACCATCATCTATTAGTGGTCATGCCAAAAACTCAAATCACCCTAGCCGATCCGCCATAAAATTTGGTCCAAGGCGGGTAGTGCAAATCTGACCGATAAGCTTCCAAATCGAACTCTGGGGGATAGGGGGAAGACAAGGGAACCAAATGCGGTACTTCTTTTTAATTTTAAAGTAAGCTTAAGCTATAATTTGCTAAGCAACTCTGTTTTTTCTATTTAAGTTTATTTTTTAGTAACTTTTTAATCACCTTCAGCTTTTAGAAATAAGCACTTCAAACCAATTTAATTCACAATTCGTAACTTCTGTTTTTAAATATTTTTTTGTAGGTGACCGTAACTATAATAAAACAATAATTAAGTTAAAACTATTACTTTTATTATTTTTTCATTTTTTATTTAACTCTTTATGAATAATATATTTTTTTTTATTTTAGACCTCAATTCAAAATTCAATAATTTCATCGTAAATATGAAATTTCATCAAAAGTTGAAAATTTCGAAACTTGCTATATTTTTTTTTATTTTTGAACACTAACTAGGAATTCTAAAATTCCATAAAAATTGTAAAATTTTGAATATTGTACAGTTTTAAAATCTCAAAATGATATTATATATATATATATATATATATATATATATATATATATATATATATATATATATATATATATATATATATATATATATATATATATATATATATATATATATATATATAACTAAAAAACAAAATGAAAGATAATAGTAATTATATTATAAAATCAATTAGTTTTTCTTAAATAATAACTTACATCAAACATTTATCAATAATATTATGCTAATTATATTTTACAAGATAACTATTGTTATTGAAATTTCTAATTATTTTCATACTTTTTAATTTGCAAGAAAGTTAAATTATTAAATTTTCTATTATTTTTAAATATGAAAATCAATTAAATAAAGAAAATAAAGTTGAAAACAGATGGACACGTGGCGACATTTTAAAACGCGTCATTTGAAATGACGTTTTTTTAAGCAATGTAGATTTACGGGACACGTGATGTCTTCTTAAAAGGCGTAATTGTACTGACGTATTATTCTATTTCTGAATACTCCAAGAAAGTGTCATATTTCTAAAAGAAGTTGGCCAACATGGCCTTGAAAAAAAATTGCCCATGATTTATTCCGCAGTTGGACTGATGGGACTATATTGGCCACATACAATAATATTAGACTTTATTATAATATATGGAGTAGGAGGATCATGGTTTGGTCCTTTGGTGGGTTAAAATAATCATACATTGTATTTTGAGAAAGCAACCTTAAAACGGACCTTACTCGATCAAAATATAATAAACCAATGGATAATGTATAGAATGAAACACTATTCCTCAAACAATGTTCTATTTCTTGAAGAGCAAGTAAAAATATATAATATGCTGGTTTCTATCCAAAAAGTGGAGAGAGTTTAACCTAAAAGATGATCTTGTATAAATACTACTACAAGTATGGGCCTCATTTGGGCCATGCCTTACATTTTGCAGGCCCAAGCCGCCAACTATTATCTACTTTGCCACGTGGTCAGTTACTATTGGTTCTTTTTATAGTTTATCTGCTAGTGCAAGTCTGCCACACGTCCCTTTCTCCTCTGAGCTGTGCCCGTACGGTCTCTGCAGTGCCGAGGAAGTACATTGCCCACGAGGTACAACGATACCTCGCTCGGTTACCTCGCATGACCCAATCTTCTCTTGGTTGCAGCTTTCTTCGCTTGCCTTGGTCTATTATGTTATTGGACTTTCCTATCTTGGGCTCGTGGGCTTTCTCACTTTAAGTCTTGGGCTTTTACTTCAACTGGGCTTATTATTCATTTAACCTTTGGGGCAAAACAGTCCGAATCATGGTGAGAGTATATATGTGTTTTATAAATGTGAATTAATTTTCATAAAAAAAAAAAAAAAGAAAAAAAAAGAGTAAATGAGAATTGATTATAGATAAGATAGTAAGAAGCTAAGTGTGGCAGTTGATAGATATTGTAATTAATTCATGTGCTATCCATCAGCCAACGTAACGGTCATATTTTTTGAAATCCCCTGTAAATTGTATTCCCCCAACACCAACCCATACTTGACTGAACTCCACTTTTCCTTTCTCAATCAAATCAGAGTGTTCCATTTTTTTCTCTGAAACTCATAACAAAATTTCCAAAAGTACTTCTTGGGATTAGAGAAGAAAACTTTTAATTTGGTGAAGAAGAAGAAGAAGATGGGATGCTTTCCAGCCTGTTTTCGCCATTGGAATCATCATCATCATCATCATCATCATAATTCACAAACCTTGAAAAAATTTCAAGATCAGGTCAAAGTCAAGCCCTAGTTTTCAATTCAATCCCACCCCACCAAATCTATTTTTTTTTTCTTATGCTAACAATTTAATTTCTATATTATTTTAGGCTGTGTCTCCCAGCCATGATGAAACTGCCACTCTCTTAGCTCCGACCACCGAATCGCCGAAACAAGAAGAAGCGATCGATAGTCCCGTAAAACTCGTTTCAGAATCCGAGTAAGCTTACATTTTCTTGCTTACATTTAATGTTAGGGTAAATTATGAAACACCCCTGAACTTAGGCTTAATAACGAAAAACACCCCCTCCTATTCGTAATTACCAAAAAACCTTTAAAGTTTGTTTCCGTCTTCCACCAACCCATTACAGTGTGACTTCTCATGCATTTTTTTTTTCAATTCGAGGGAATATAATTTACACTATTTCGGATATTTTCATTTATTTCTCACCTATTTAACAGTCTTACACATTTTCTATTAAAAAACTCGATCAACAGTTAATTAGAAGGGGACTTTGGGTATTACGGATAAGTAGGGGTATTTTTCGTTATTTAGCTGAAGTTCAGGGGTTTTTCATAATTTACCCTAAAAATGTTATTGCTTTACAAATCTGCCCTGTTTTTCTCATTTCAACACAGCTCTTACATGTATAATTAACTTTGCCCACATACATTTATCAGAACCAAGAGTAGTGAAGAGCAGACGAATGTTATTGGAAGAAAGGAAGCCGTTTTCGATCAATCAAACATCGAGATATGTACTAATGAACTAATTACGAGCAGCAAAACCGACAAGTTGGCGGAGATCGAAAACGAGCAAGTAATTGAGAACAAGATCGACGAGAAAGATTTGATCCTTCAGGACAAAGAATGTGTATTAGCTGCTATAAACTCGAACGCTAATTCCAATGAAGAGGAGGAATATTCCTCTGAGTCGTCGTTGTTTTCGTTATCCATAGATTCAAGAAGACGAATTTATGCCGTGGAAATCGGAGAAAAAGAGGTCACCAGTTCACTAAAGCCCACGGAAATCTCACCCAAGAAAATCGATCATCACCCGTTATCTTTCAAGAACGACGATGATGACTACGACAAGGAGAATGCCGAAGAAGAGCCGTTGATAATATTAAAGCAATCGTCATTTGACGAGTCGTCGAAACGGCGTGTAATAAGAAGGGAGAGTGAAACTGCAGTTAGCCTTTCGAGCTGGTTGGTTGGATCTGAAAAGTCGTCGTCGTCGACACCATATAAAACATGTGATGGAAATTCCAACTCACCCGAGAGTGAGAAGAACTACATTGGAGATAGACGAATTTTAGGAGAAATCAAACATTTGAATGAGGTTTCAGTTTCATGTGGTGGTGGTGGTGGATTGGCGGCAGCGGGCGGCAAAGCTGATAATCAGATGGAAATCGGCACGGTGGGGAGATACTGGCGGCAGACGAGCATGGTGAACGGGCAGAGAAATGTTTCGACTCGAGTCTGAAAACGGAAAAAGTTTGTTCAGTCTTTTTGTTTATTTGTTTGCTTGTTTGTTTCACAAGCATTACATGTTGATGAGTTTAGTGAAGTGTGTTCATCCTTAAATATATATATTTTTTATTGAAATTCTTGACTCTCACCATCACCGACCATCCTCCGTCACCTCCGCCTCCCTCCGCCACCACCACCTTCGCCGCTACTCCCTCCCTGTGGGTATTAGTCGTCACCACACTCTTCTCCCTCCTTCTCGTCATCTCCCTCACCGGCCACCATCCCCTGGCAACCCCGCCCCTCCCCTTTCACCCACCACAATCGCCGCCTCCTGTTCGACGACAACCAAAACAAGTAAACCACCCCGCGTTCATCTCGCCCCCATTTCTTAGCCTACCTCATTTTCAGGGCTGCCCAGAATATCCACGTCATTGGCAAGACACTAATTATTTTTGCTCTGTTTGTGTGTTTTTTGGCTAAAATACTTTGTTTGTATATGTAATGTTAATTTATTTTTATTGAGCTTGTTCATTCTGCTACATTGAGGAAGTTGATTCACCTATTGTTTGTTTTGTATGTATCGATATTCGATAGTACGTTTTAGAGCATTGATTTGTATCAAAATTACATTGGTTATCTATAATTGATTTACATGATTATGCTTCTATGAATATGATTGGGATAAATATATATTTGATGTTAATTACCAACTTTTCTGTCAAAATAGTATTGGGTTTTTTTTTTTTTTTTTTTTTTTTTTTTTTTTTTTTTTTTTATGTAATTCGTGGACGTGGATGCATTTGTGTTGCAATGTTTCGTTTCAAATTGTGTTAGAGTAATGATTTTTAGTGTGTAGATGGACATCAATTTTTTTGAATATGGCGATAAATTGGAAATATTGCCGGCGACCACGACATAACGAATCCCCTACGCCTGCTCCAAGTCATTGCTCTCACCGTTGTAGATGTTTACAACACAACGCTTATATCTCAGATCTGAGGCGCACTTTCTTCAAAATTTTCTTTGCTAGAATTTTTAAAACTATGTCACAATATGTTATGATGTTATTATCTCTCTCAAATTTGATTGTATTCTTTGACTTTGAATTTTCCAATTTGTATGTTGTAGTACTGCGAATGTGCTTGCCGGAGTCTTCTTTATTCTCTTATTTTTGCACCATCATCTGCTCATGCTTTCTTGTCCCTTTCGGTTAATTTTTTAAGCATGCCGATGGAATTTTCTTGTTGCGAACTGCTGTGCGGCAATTTTAGCTCCTTGTTTTTGTCAACTTTATGTTTTATGAAAATGAAAATTCTTTCGGTATGTGTTCGTGAGGCATTTGTTTGTTGTTTGTTTGTTTGTTTATTTTCTCCTATTTTAGTGATTACCTTCCAATTGTTAGCTCTTTAGGAGTTCGCAGGTATTTTGTTTGTTCGCTTGCTCGTGCTTGCTTCTGTCTGCTTATTTGTGCGTACGTTGTCAG
Organism: Erythranthe guttata; assembly: GCF_000504015.1. The sequence goes on from NW_012193445.1 coordinate 393,325, forward strand.
TTGTCACATTTCTTTGGTATGCCTCGTGTAACTTGTGTCCTATTAATTTGGTTTGTTTATTTACTAATGGAAACTTTTGGACACTTCAAAATTTTTTTTTTTGGTTGTTCATTGTAGAAAGTTATCTTTCTGCCGACTTTGAATAACAAATTTTGCCGGTTACTTTACCGGTTTCGATGTTGCATTCCGTACTATATAACAATAATCGACATAAATTTATGATACGAATAAAAGAATCAAGTATAGCTCCATCAAATAGTCCGCAAGAAATTGAAATTTATTCCTTATGAAAAAATTAACTGGGCACCGGCACCGCGCCTTGCACGGTGCTCAGAGACTAGTATATATATATATACATACCTATATATTCATTATACAAATTGGCAAATTCACAAACAAAGAATACATTCAAATCTTAGAGAAATAATAATAATATTATGACATTTTTCTAAAAATTCTTGGTGAGAAAAACTTGATGAAAATGTTCATCTTCAAAGCAGAGTGGATTCTTGAAAGCGAAAAATAATAATACCAATAAACGCAACTTACGTTTAACCTCTGCTGGATGATCCTATCTGGAACAATTATCCGATAGGATTCACTGATGATTTCCAATAAACGCAACTTACGTTTAAAAAGATAGAAAATTCTAATGATCTCAAGTGCAAATCAAAATAACTAAGGTAGTAAATCCTGTCTGAACATAGGACGACAAAATACGGTTTTGTGCAGAAATCGAAGAAGCAATATAATCATGGAACGGTGCAGCTCCGTAGTAACACTACTCACAAATTAAACACTGCAATTCAAAATTAGCTGTTATTAAAATCATGAAAACATAAAATTATTGCTGGCAATGAAAAGTAAAATAGAGATGCAAGGCAAAATATATCCAAAATAAATGTACATTTTGCACATAATATCACAATAGCAAAAATGGTTTCATCATATTATTAAATTGAGATTTTCGAAAGACAAATTGAATTTAACCAACCAGAAAACTCCAAAATTCTAGAAATTAAAAATTACCACTCATCGGATTGTAAGATATAATAAATAAATAAATAAATAAATAACTAAGTGATATGCCTACTTGGGCCAACCCAATGGGCCTACAATTTCTTTACCTACTGGGCTACGAGCCCAATATCGAAGACTAACATCACCGAGGCCCAAACACCTTCAAGTAAGGTTTGGGCCCAACAAAGCAAACCCAACCCAATAAACGACATATAAATACACATTTGACCTCATTCCATAAGGTACGTCCTATTATCTGAGCAATACTATTAATGGTATTCTCTGGACTATTTCTATGATCAGCACGTCTGACTTGAGCGTCGGAGGGGTTTCCGCCGGATCAACCCCCGGCTTAGCTTATGTGTTCTATGATCGCAGGTACCTCAGGATCATCAAGTTGTCAAGCTACTGATCTGCTTTGCTCTCCCAGTTCGTTTTCTACACCACCCTAGGTGAGCTAGTAATTAGCATCATCATTTTGGCGCCGTCTGTGGGAAAGATGCAAACCAGATCACGTAGCCAACAAGATCCTCCTGAGGCGTCTGCTCGGAGAGAAAATGACACAGCTAACGACCTCCCACCTCGTGGAGGCTCTGGCTTGCCACCTCCTCCTCATCCCATGGATCCGCCTCGCGAGGTTCAGGTGATCCCCCTCGGGACCCACCACTCGCCGATCCATCACTCCCTGCTCCTCGAATGGTTCAAATAACCGAGGATGCGCTTCAACATATGATCGTCGAACCTTCAACAAGATCAACTTCTACTTGCTCCTCTAACGGTTCAGATAACCGAGGAGGCCCTTCAACTTATGATTACGGAAGCATCTTCCCGCGTTGCTACTGAAGCAGTAGCACAACGCATCGCCACAACGGAATCTCCTTCTAGACCATCCTGTGATGATCCTCGAGACATATCTCAGGACGTCACCTGACGTCGTGACCGAGATCCCCTTCTAGACCCCCTCGTGATGACCCTCGAGGCTATCTTCGAGATGACACTTGAGGTCGCGCTCGAGATCCACTTCGAAACCTTCAGCAAGATCCTCATCAACCAGCTCCACCTCACATGGTTCAGATAACCAAAGAGGATATTCGACATATGATCGACTAGGCCATTCAGATGTCCTACTTCAGCTACATCTGATGTCATACCTCCGGTACATCAGATGTCAACTACATCTGATGTCATACTTCGAGTACATCAGATGTCCTACTTCAGCTACATCTGCTGTCATACCTCTGGTACATCAGATGTCCTACTTCAGCTACATCTGCTGTCATACCTCAGGTACATCAGATGTCAACTACATCTGATGTCATACTTCGAGTACATCAGATGTCCTACTTCAACTACATCTGATGTCATACCTCAGGTACATCAGATGTCATACTTCAGCTACATCTGATGTCATACCTAAGGTACATCAGATGTCCTACTTCAGTTACATCTGCTGTCATACCTCAGGTACATCAGATGTCAACTACATCTGATGTCATACTTCGAGTACATCAGATGTCCTACTTCAACTACATCTGATGTCATACCTCAGGTACATCAGATGTCATACTTCAGCTACATCTGATGTCATACCTCAGGTACATCAGATGTCAACTACATCTGATGTCATACTTCGAGTACATCAGATGTCCTACTTCAGCTACATCTGAAGTCATACCTAAGGTACATCAGATGTCCTACTTCAGTTACATCTGCTGTCATACCTTAGGTACATCAGATGTCAACTACATCTGATGTCATACTTCGAGTACATCAGATGTCCTACTTCAACTACATCTGATGTCATACCTCAGGTACATCAGATGTCATACTTCAGCTACATCTGATGTCATACCTCAGGTACATCAGATGTCAACTACATCTGATGTCATACTTCGAGTACATCAGATGTCCTACTTCAACTACATCTGATGTCATACATCAGGTACTTCTGATGTCATACTTCAGCTACATCTGATGCCATACCTAAGGTACATCAGATGTCCTACTTCAGTTATATCTGCTGTCATACCTCAGGTACATCAGATGTCAACTACATCTGATGTCATACTTCGAGTACATCAGATGTCCTACTTCAACTACATCTGATGTCATACCTCAGGTACATCAGATGTCATACTTCAGCTACATCTGATGTCATACCTCAGGTACATCAGATGTCATACTTCAGCTACATCTGATGTCATACCTCAGGTACATCAGATGTCAACTACATCTGATGTCATACTTCGAGTACATCAGATGTCCTACTTCAACTACATCTGATGTCATACCTCAGGTACATCAGATGTCATACTTCAGCTACATCTGATGTCATACCTAAGCTACATCAGATGTCCTACTTCAGTTACATCTGATGTCATACCTCAGGTACATCAGATGTCATACTTCAGCTACATCTGATGTCATACCTAAGGTACATCAGATGTCCTACTTCAGTTACATCTGCTGTCATACCTCAGGTACATCAGATGTCAACTACATCTGATGTCATACTTCGAGTACATCAGATGTCCTACTTCAACTAAATCTGATGTCATACCTCAGGTACATCAGATGTCATACTTCAGCTACATCTGATGTCATACCTCAGGTACATCAGATGTCAACTACATCTGATGTCATACTTCGAGTACATCAGATGTCCTACTTCAGCTACATCTGATGTCATACCTAAGGTACATCAGATGTCCTACTTCAGTTACATCTGCTGTCATACCTTAGGTACATCAGATGTCAACTACATCTGATGTCATACTTCGAGTACATCAGATGTCCTACTTCAACTACATCTGATGTCATACCTCAGGTACATCAGATGTCATACTTCAGCTACATCTGATGTCATACCTCAGGTACATCAGATGTCAACTACATCTGATGTCATACTTCGAGTACATCAGATGTCCTACTTCAACTACATCTGATGTCATACATCAGGTACTTCTGATGTCATACTTCAGCTACATCTGATGCCATACCTAAGGTACATCAGATGTCCTACTTCAGTTATATCTGCTGTCATACCTCAGGTACATCAGATGTCAACTACATCTGATGTCATACTTCGAGTACATCAGATGTCCTACTTCAACTACATCTGATGTCATACCTCAGGTACATCAGATGTCATACTTCAGCTACATCTGATGTCATACCTCAGGTACATCAGATGTCATACTTCAGCTACATCTGATGTCATACCTCAGGTACATCAGATGTCAACTACATCTGATGTCATACTTCGAGTACATCAGATGTCCTACTTCAGCTACATCTGATGTCATACCTAAGGTACATCAGATGTCCTACTTCAGTTACATCTGCTGTCATACCTCAGGTACATCAGATGTCAACTACATCTGATGTCATACTTCGAGTACATCAGATGTCCTACTTCAACTACATCTGATGTCATACCTAAGGTACATCAGATGTCCTACTTCAGCTACATCTGCTGTCATACCTCAGGTACATCAGATGTCAACTACATCTGATGTCATACTTCGAGTACATCAGATGTCCTACTTCAGCTACATCTGCTGTCATACCTCAGGTACATCAGATGTCCTACTTCAGCTACATCTGCTGTCATACCTCAGGTACATCAGATGTCAACTACATCTGATGTCATACTTCGAGTACATCAGATGTCCTACTTCAACTACATCTGATGTCATACCTCAGGTACATCAGATGTCATACTTCAGCTACATCTGATGTCATACCTAAGGTACATCAGATGTCCTACTTCAGTTACATCTGCTGTCATACCTCAGGTACATCAGATGTCAACTACATCTGATGTCATACTTCGAGTACATCAGATGTCCTACTTCAACTACATCTGATGTCATACCTCAGGTACATCAGATGTCATACTTCAGCTACATCTGATGTCATACCTCAGGTACATCAGATGTCAACTACATATGATGTCATACTTCGAGTACATCAGATGTCCTACTTCAGCTACATCTGATGTCATACCTAAGGTACATCAGATGTCCTACTTCAGTTACATCTGCTGTCATACCTCAGGTACATCAGATGTCAACTACATCTGATGTCATACTTCGAGTACATCAGATGTCCTACTTCAACTACATCTGATGTCATACCTCAGGTACATCAGATGTCATACTTCAGCTACATCTGATGTCATACCTCAGGTACATCAGATGTCAACTACATCTGATGTCATACTTCGAGTACATCAGATGTCCTACTTCAACTACATCTGATGTCATACATCAGGTACTTCTGATGTCATACTTCAGCTACATCTGATGCCATACCTAAGGTACATCAGATGTCCTACTTCAGTTATATCTGCTGTCATACCTCAGGTACATCAGATGTCAACTACATCTGATGTCATACTTCGAGTACATCAGATGTCCTACTTCAACTACATCTGATGTCATACCTCAGGTACATCAGATGTCATACTTCAGCTACATCTGATGTCATACCTCAGGTACATCAGATGTCATACTTCAGCTACATCTGATGTCATACCTCAGGTACATCAGATGTCAACTACATCTGATGTCATACTTCGAGTACATCAGATGTCCTACTTCAGCTACATCTGATGTCATACCTAAGGTACATCAGATGTCCTACTTCAGTTACATCTGCTGTCATACCTCAGGTACATCAGATGTCAACTACATCTGATGTCATACTTCGAGTACATCAGATGTCCTACTTCAACTACATCTGATGTCATACCTAAGGTACATCAGATGTCCTACTTCAGCTACATCTGCTGTCATACCTCAGGTACATCAGATGTCAACTACATCTGATGTCATACTTCGAGTACATCAGATGTCCTACTTCAACTACATCTGATGTCATACCTCAGGTACATCAGATGTCATACTTCAGCTACATCTGATGTCCTACCTTAGGTACATCAGATGTCCTACTTCAACTACATCTGATGTCATACTTCAAGTACGTCAGATGTCCTACTTCAACTACATCTGATATCATACTTCAAGTACATCAGATGTCTTACTTCAACTACATCGGATGTCCTACTTCAAGTACATGAGATGTCTTATAGCCATGAGAGAACTCTCGAGTCGCTACTAAGTCGCAGCGGGACAACTCCCCCGACGTCTACACTTAACCTCGAGACAGCTCTTGAGTCGTTACCACGTCGCAGCGGGACAACTTCCCCGGCAATAATATTTAGCCTCGAGACAACTCTCGAGTCGATATAACATCTGGGCGATACAACTCCCCAGTTACTACTTACCCGTGTGACAACTCTCGCGCTTCAACTAAATTGTGGTGAAACATGTCTCAAAATGCTCGGCCCTACCACCTCGCGACGAGACAACTCGTTCGAGGCTACCACGCGCAAACGCGACCTCCGACGCCCAGGCCTTGCGCTGCAATGCCGCGCACGCCCTTGCCGCCGCGCGCGCCCGCCGGCCTTGCGCCCCAACACCGCGCCGCGCGCCCCCTAGCCTTGCGCCTTTAGCAGGCGCTAGCGCCGTGCGCCCTCGCCGACGCGCGCTAGCGCCGCACGCCCTCGCCGACGCGTTCTAGCGCCGCGCGCCCTCGGCGAGCGCCTTCGCCGACATGCGCTAACGCCGCGCGCCTATCCCTCGCGCATCATCGCCTTGTGCTCCTACGCCATGCGTACCATCCCCGCATTACGTAACTCCTCCTGAGCTGGGGGCTAACACACCCCAAGGGTTGGACATCCCATCCCACAGGCTGGGTATCCCCTCACCTCTCTACATCAATTTCAGCGTATAATCGCGGAAGCTTCAACTTGTGCTACCACTGAGGCAGTGGCACCATACATCGTCATAGCAGGAGCCAACGCTCCTCCTCGTGAGGCCCCACTGGGTCCTCAACATGATCAATTTCTACTTACTTCTCGAACGGTTCAGATAACCGAAGAAGACCTTCAGCGTATGATCACGGAAGATTCAACTCGTGCTGCCACTGAATCGGGGGCACCATATATCGCCAAGGTTGGGCATCTCACCCCAATGGTCCGTGATCCCTTCATCCTAAATGGGGGGCTATCCCATCCTAAAGTTGGGTATCTCATCAAGGGTGGTACATCCACTTACCTTTCAACCCCAAGGGGTTTCACATCACATCAAGTGTTTCACGTCCCTACTTCAAAAAACAGAAAAAATGGTCTGACGCGCACGCACGAACCAGCGGCACAACCGTGCACATCCACCTCAGACCATAGGTCTCGAGCGCCTCATCCTACAGTGGGCAGTTATCCCCATCCTAAGGTTGGGCATCACCCTTACCTCTCAACCCCAAGTGGGTTCACATCACATCGCAAGAGACGAGGATAATCTTCCTACTCAAAAAATAGAACATCCCAAAGGGGGTGAATATCAACCACCAAAAAAATGAAGAAAAAAGAAGAAGACGAAAAAAGAGAAGAAGAAAAAAGAGAGTAAAAGAAGAAGAAACAAAAGAAGAAGGAAGAAGATGAAAAACAGAAGAAGAAAGAAAAAATAAGAAGAAAAAAGAGAGCTGCAGCCGAACCGCGCGCGCGCGGCTCCATTCAAAAAAAAAAAAAAAAAAATCTCACACGCGCGAGCGCCTTCCCATGCACGCGCGCGCGCCTCCTTAGGCCACCTTGGAGCGCGCGCTCCCACCTAATTGGGCACAACTTTTGCTACTCTGCACCAAATTGCGCGTAGATTTCACCTCGCTTCACCAAATCGCGAGAGAATTTCAACGCGCTCCACCAAATTGCGCGAGCTCTTTAACGCACCTACCAAATTGCGTTCGCTATCAAATGGAAAATAAATAAAAAATTTATTTCTCCACGCCATGCCAACGATTAAAGAAACACTACAACACCGATCTACTCTCAACACGATCCGGTACCCTTTTCGACGTGGCTCCCACATCGTCTCGAGAGTGGGGGGCTTGCGAGACAACTCCCACGAGGAGCCAACTCGCTCAGTACTACCACCCGTTGCGAGGTAACTCCCACGAGGAGCCAACTCCCTCGGGTCTCAACACCAAAGCGAGACAACTCCCACGAGGAGATCACTCGCTCCATCCTACAACCCGTAGCGAGGCAACTCCCAAGAGGAGCCAACTCCCTCGGTACTACCAACCCGCAGCGAGACAACTCCCACGAGGAGCCAACTCGCTCGGAACTACAACCCGTAGCGAGACAACTCCCACGAGGAGATAACTCGCTCGGTCATATAACCCGCAGCGAGACAACTCCCACGAGGAGCCAACTCCCTCGGGTCTACGAAACCACAGCGAGATAACTCCCACAAGGAGACCACTCGCTCCGTCCCACAATTCGCAGCGAGATAACTCCCACGAGGAGCCAACTCGCTCGGTCCTATAACCCGTAGCGAGGCAACTCCCACGAGGAGCCAACTCGCTCGGTACTACGAACCCGCAGTGAGACAACTCCCATGAGGGGCAAACTCACTCGGTCTTACAACCAGCAGCGAGACAACTCCCATGAGGAGCAAACTCGCTCTTTCTACATCCCGCAGTGAGACAACTCCCACGAGGAGACAACTCGCTCGGATCTACAGCCCCTTGCGAGGAAAATCCCACGAGGAGACCACTCGCTCCGTACTACGAACTCGCAGCGAGACAACTCCCACGAGGAGCCAACTCGCTCGGTACTACAAACCCTCAGCGAGATAACTCCCACGAGGAGCCAACTCCCACGTGCAACCACCTCACTCGATAAATATTACTCACCGCGAGACAACTCCCATTAGGAGACAACTCGCCCGAAATTCACTATACAATCACAAGCTCAAGTTAGCACGATTACAACCCTAGAAGCACTTAGAGACATTATGAGAATCTATATAGCCTGGCCAGCTTGATTACTCAAATTTATCTACTTGTTTTCGATGGGTCATTCATTAAAACGTGGCCACGGTCAAAACATACTTAAGACCCACGAGGTCTAACAAGGGGCACGACCCCCATAAAAAAAAATCTTGAGAGTCTGATCCCCTCCTCAAGTACATCACGCACAAGGCTATATGTAAACACATATAAGCAACGCGTCAAAACATTGACAATGTCGAAAAATAACAACTCCCACGAGGAGAATACTAGCTCCGTGCTACTACATTATCGTGAGACAACATCCACGAGGACGTAACTCGATCATCTCGATTACCCCATAGACAACTCCCACGAGGAGATTACTTGATCCGTGCTACTACATTATCGCGAGACAACTCCCACGAGGAGATAACTCGATCAAAACTATTACCCCGCGACAAGACAACTCCCACGAGGAGATAATTCGCTACTACATCGTCGCGGGACAAAACCGACGACTCAATTAACTTACATCGCGACAACCTTGTCGCTCTATGCGCCAACGCGCATTCACGCCCCTCCGACACACGCTCCAACGCGTTTTCGCATACCATTAGGCCATACGCCAACGATCGACTTCTACAATTTTTACTCTCGACACGATTTGAGACCCATCACAACATGGCCCCCACATCGACTCGAGAGTGGGGGGCTTAATGATATGCCTAATTGGGCCAACCCAATGGGCCTACAATTTCTTTACCTACTGGGCTACGAGCCCAATATCGAAGACTAACATCACCGAGGCCCAAACACCTTCAAGTAAGGTTTGGGCCCAACAAAGCAAACCCAACCCAATAAACGACATATAAATACACATTTGACCTCATTCCATAAGGTACGTCCTATTATCTGAGCAATACTATTAATGGTATTCTCTGGACTATTTCTATGATCAGCACGTCTGACTTGAGCGTCGGAGGGGTTTCCGCCGGATCAACCCCCGGCTTAGCTTATGTGTTCTATGATCGCAGGTACCTCAGGATCATCAAGTTGTCAAGCTACTGATCTGCTTTGCTCTCCCAGTTCGTTTTCTACACCACCCTAGGTGAGCTAGTAATTAGCATCATCACTAAGTAAAAAGAAAAAGAAAAAGAAAAATTCAATAAAACTGTACCATGTCATATCATATCCAAGGTTACACATAAATTAAACATATACTAACAAATGATAACGGATCAAACTCACAATCTTCTAACATAGCGAAATAAAAAACATGTCAAAGAAAGAAGTTCAATATTATTAACATATTCAACAAACAAAATGACAGGATCAAATATTATTTCCACAAATAAATAGCACCAAACCAACCTTGCTCTTATCAATAAAAGAAATACATATCATGTCATCTTCATAAGTTCAAAAGTTTCATCAATTTAGTTTCAATTTCGGTTGATTTGATATTGATTAGCTCATTTGTTGATGATTAAATTATGTAATTAGAATTTCCATATTAGTAATTTATGTCCATAGATTAAAGAAATAAAGGGATCAAATCGTTTGAATAAAACACATCAACAATATATTGAAATCATTTGAATAAGAGTTATTTTTATCTTATGTTCTTCATGAATCGTTATTTTTCTTGATGAACTTATCGGAGTTTCTTCGTAGCGTTCGCCTCTAACTTATTAATTAATTGTTCTCAATTGATTGTGGCGTCTTCGCATATCAAAGTCCTTGTTATAGGCAATGGGTTGAGGTTCCACCTCATTGATTCCTTCTTTGGACGGTCTAGGATTTGAAATACGAATTATTGATATTGGGTATCGTCACGATGATGGCACGGTTCGTATAATTGGTTTGGCCCTACTGATTCACGTTTGATTTCATTATTGGTGTGGACAGACTTACACCAATTGTAATATTGTGTACCCCTAAAAAACAATAACCCAGTGATAGAGACTTTCGTGGAGAGGTGGCAACTAGACACCAACACTTCTCATATGTCGTTCCGGATATGACAATTACCCTCCATGATGTTATATCAAGGGATTGTGTGAATATCGGCCTTCAAGTGATATGGAGAAGAGAGTAGCGATCGAGTCTGGTGTGAATATCTTTAGCGCCGACATTCTAAAGATGGAACATTGGTGGTTCAATTGCGGCCCCCGATTAAAGGACTTGCCGGTGATATACATAGACCGTTATGCTGCTTCGACCGAGTGTAATGTGCTAGCATAAATCACTTACTTGTACGGGTCATCATTGTTCGTCGATAAGAGTGGAGCGATGGTGAAGTTAGATTTTAGTCCATTTATAGAGCATATCAAGCAGATCGGAGAGTATTCTTTGAGGTTGTGGTACATTGAATTTTTTTACACCGATAGTTGGGCATGACTTCGCGAGCTGAGGCGAAACATATTTAGAGGTGTGTGACACTAATAGAGGTAATTATTTTGTATGCATTTATTTAGTTATTACATGTTTTTTTTAAATACAATCAATGTTTTATACTGTTGTTAAGTTATTTTTCATAATTGCGGCATTAGATATACAATTATTTTTCTTGTTTTCGGCCTCCGAGGCAATGCACGTGTTATAGGAGAGCCGTAGTATATGAAGTGGCGTGTAACACATGTAGTTCGGAACGATGACGAGATAGTTCTTGACTATCGACGATGTCTTTATCATCAGATGTAAGTAACAATTTAAGTAATTTAATACTTTATTTTCTCATTAACTGCTTTTTTATTTATTTATTATTAAATTTTTTTTTGTAAACGGAAATTCAACGCCATTTGGCCCGAATATGGCATGTGATGTCGAGAAGATACTCCATCGCAATACCATCCGATGGATGAATACGATCGAGCCTTGCATATTCGTTAGAGTCTTGTGTAAGTTCAACTTTAGTCAGATAATTTCGGCACCTTCTAATCTTCCATTTTGTGGTGCTAAGAGGGACATGCTTGTATCATATAAAGTATATTACGAGGCCGACAATCAAACATGGAATATTGCTAATGTGCATAGCCTTGATCAGTCTTACTATTGTCGGGAGGGCGCCAGGTTTGGCAGACAGTTACCGATTACTTGGAGTTGTATATCACTCCAGAAATAAAATGGTCATCTCGTACAGTAGCTGAACGCCATCGACGGAGAAAATTGACAAATAAGTCTGTTTTTATGAACTGCTAGCCGAGAACATTAAAACCATTGTAACGCGTTGCTACGACCACTCCCACATCCTTGATAGTCATCCATTTACGAAGTGGTGCCGGTTCATTTACCCAATAGGCCACTCTTGTCATCGCATCATATATGTAGCTCCCACCACCATAATAGTGTTTGAACAACTCCTCATTATTTTTAAGAAAGTTATAAACATCCATTCTAATCTCCAACCAATCATCCTTGTGGACACCATTAACTACACATGGAACGGATCTTTAGTCACAATCACCATCACCTAGATGCGTACGTCATGACCTCAGACACAAATTTCAAAATGTAGATTTCGAGAAAATTCAGATCGAACAACCCATATCGATTTGGGTCCAGTCACGGTGGATGAACGACCACAATTACAATATCTATTACATGACTGGGAAGGTATTCCCCGACCTCTACTGCCTCTACGGGCTCCATTACCTCGTCCTGTAGATCCCAGTAAGGTTGTTCATAATCTTCAAGTGGAGGGTAGAGTGAATACTCCCAAGATGATAGGTCTCTCTGTGCGGGGTTGTTCAACAGTCAACGTCTTGGTCGACAGTGATAGCTCATTTAATCCCATCTCGTCAGTATGTATTTTTTCAAAACTATATCCGTGATACTTTTATTGTCAATTTCACAATATTGACGCAATTCATCAATCAATCTTTTTGATCTTCCAATAGCATGTACCTTATGATCCGCGACTGAATCAACAATCTTTGCTGGACTGTCATCCACCAAAACCATTGTCCTCCAATATTTATGAACATCTTCAGCATAAAACATATCACCATGTGAATTCTCTTTCGGATTTATATCATGTTTGCAAGGGAGGTCATGCAAACATGATTTTCAACTTCGTACATCCTTATCAAGCTCATTGTCCAAAAGGCAAATGAATTCAAAATCTCATTAAGTTGAATAATCATTTACGAATGATATTGTTCCCAAAGTGTATCACAACCACCACTACAACAAAAATGACTTTTAATAGCAATTGAATATAGCGTTTTTTCGTTTCGTGCTATAATAACTTTTTATTTCTTTTAAGAATTAAAAAACAAACGCTATAAATAAATATATTAGGCGTCCACCTGCGATCACCTTATTTTTGCGGTCTCTTAACATAAAATCTTATTTTTTTAACCATCAGCCCATTACGAATTAAAATAAGACGAGTAATACGAAGCCAACAGTGAATGCTCTGTCGTCGATCCGCCGTCGTCAACCGGTTTCTCCTTTCCCTTTTCCAATCACGCCATCTAGTGTTGAGTCTTTGTTTCTCTCTTTTCTGGTAAATTTATCCTAATTTTGTTTTATTTGCTAAAATCCGTAATTCTAGTTACTTGATTAGGTCTTCAATTACAATTGTGGATGTTCTTGTTGGGTAAACAAGGGCTTTATGACTCCCATATATTTTAGACCCCAAATTACTTACGGACTTCTAGTGAATTTTAATGTCCCTCGCTTCCTAGTTAGCTTGAGGAGACAAACCTGCTAGTCTCTCGCCTCGAGCTTCATATTTTTCCAAGTTTATTACCTTGATTACAGACACACATTTCCCAAGTCACTTGATGTTTTATTGGTTCAAATAGTCTTTCCACATAACATTAATTAGTACATTTCAAAATGCTAAATAACTTATTACATTTTGTGCGTGTGATAAAACTTTCCCAGTTTGTTTTGTGTTGTTTCATTGAATTCATGTTGTTGTGCCATCTATCATATTAATTTACTGTCACATTAATAATTCAATTTTATAACATATTAAAAATTCTCATGCTTATACCATTTTCTAGACCTCAATTTTATTTATTATTTATCAATTATTTAGGATATGCTAAAGTCCAATTAAACAGTACCTTGCAATTCTTTACTATTGTTTTTTATATTTTCATTTACAGAGAAACTTGGAGCTTAATTGAAAGTACTTGTTGACTTGAAGACAAGAAGATACCAGATAATTTTAAATTACAAGTTTATGTTTTCTTCGACGTATAAGTGCCAGTTTGTATCGTAGAACATATTTTTTTAGACTATTTTCTTTTTGTAATGCAATATTGAGAAATAGTTGTAGCCTTTTAAAGTTCTTATGTTAACTTGATTCAAATATTAATGGAAATTATTGGCGATTATTGTTATCTTAATGTTTTACATAAATATGATTATGTACTATTTTCATTAATATATTGAACAATGATATTGGTAAAAACAATGAATGATTGAATTCCATAGCATTTATGAAATACATTTAATGACACAACAATAGCTCACAATCAATGCTATGGAATAACATAGCGTTTATAAAAGGCTGTAGTTAGTGAAATTATGGCATGTAGATTTAGCTAGCAGAAAGTGAATAATAGCGTGACAAAAAAGCTATGCAAATATATTTTACGATAGCGTTTATAAAGCGTTATTGAAATGTCCTAACCTATTATAGCTCCGGCAGACATAGCGTTTTGATGATGCTAATATGTAGCTCACCTAGGGTGGTGTAGAAAATGAGCTGGGAGAGCAAAGCAGATCAGTAGCTTGACAACTTGATGATCCTGAGGTCCCTGCAAAATGAGCACACATGAGCTAAGCCGGGGGTTGATCCGGCGGAAACCCCTCCGACGCTCAAGTCAGACGTGCTGATCATAGAAATAGTCCAGAGAATACGTATTGTAGTATTGCTCAGTTAATAGGAATGAATTCAAACCTTTATTTATAGCTTAGTTGAGATTATCGGACCCAAACCTTACTTGAAGGTGATTGGACCTCAGTGATAGTGGTTTTCGATATTGGGCTCGTGGCTCAGTAGGTAAGTAATTTGTAGGCCCATTGGGTTGGCCCAATTATGCATATCACGTTTGTAAAAACGCTATAGTAGCCTACGATAGTGTTTTTCAAACGCTATGGATAACGTTTTGTGTTGTAGTGCACCGATGGACGCCACAACCAATCATTCAATGCTTTATGAGCGCTCCCCACCATATATTAATAAAACTATGGATACATTCAATGCACAAGTAATATTAAATTGCATACTTGTATTTAAAAAAAAAAATTAACAATGCATGTTTGTCGATGTATTGCCAAGGTGGAACACATAATGTGTCCACTAACAAATTTCTCTTTGTATATGATCCACAGGCCAAGAGCCGGTTTGGGCTGGGTCGAGACCCAACGGTTTTCTCCGGTTCCGGGTAAAAACCAGATTTTTTTAGTTTTTTTTCTTATTATTTTTTAAATATATAATAAAGCAAAAAAAAAAGTAAAATGAAAAGACTAGAGCTTAACCGATTCAAATCTTTAAACAAATTTTAAATGTGAAAATTTTGATTAAATCTATGATTTACGATTTGATTCTTACGATTTATACGAACTAAGTTTATTATTTTTTTATGATAAAATTCAATTAAACAGACATTAGACTTCAATTATAAATAGATAATTCGATTAATTCATTCTTGTCGCTTATCTTTGAACAAAGTTTACGAATTGAAAGGACATCAAGCAGTTCAATCAAATACCGCATAACTGTTTGTTCACCCCTAGATTATTTATTTCGATGATCGCTTTTGCATTGTATATTTGTCTCAACGACGCATTTGGCCCAAGTTCTCACGTCGCAAGTGATCTCAAATCTTCTTTGTAACATTAGTGGGTTTTGAATGTTTTGATATTTCAGAGATATTTGATGCCGAAAACATAGTTCAAAGGGTGTTGTAAAGAGTATTAAACCCTAATGAAATTGGTAAGTTAATTAAATTGGTGCGATGAGTATCACATAGAAGCTCGTTCTCATTATTTATCCTCGACTATCCCACCATCTAACACAACACATTGATCAACCCCGATTTGACTATGAAACGTTCG
Source organism: Erythranthe guttata (assembly GCF_000504015.1). Next base: position 409,258 of record NW_012193445.1, read on the forward strand.
GAGAGGATATTTCGACAATTCTATCCTTTGTCTGTGTACAAACAACTATCTTTGAAGCACGTGTTTCAATTCAATCTCGATGATTTTCTTTTTTAAAGAGAGAAAAAAACTAGAGCACCTTGTATAAGGCATCTCCAAAGACGAATAATTATCTCGATACTAGAGATGACGAAACAAAATGATAATCAATGAACAATAACTCTTGCTACTTAGCCAAGCCACACCTGCCTAAATAATGAGAGATGATCAAACATTCACTTTTGGGAGGATCAATTGCTTGAGCCTTTATTTTGTAATATCCCGTCTGCATTTTCAAGTTCAACAACCGGGTTTGATATGCCTTAAACCCTGTTGTGGCAACGGGCTTCTCCCGGGAGATTTTTTTTTATAAATTAATCGAAAAACATAAATTAATAGGTAACCACAGAAGTAAGTGGCCAGCTTACATTTTATTTAACGAGGAGGTTAAAACGATCTAACATTTACTTAAGCTACATACATATGGGTCTTATTCTTATGATCAGAGTAAATCTGAGTTCAACAAATGGCATACCTGCTTAATCTTCCCCGGTGAAAGTCAGCATATATGTCAATGACCAACCGTTCGGTTTCAGCTCGTATACAGTGATACCATTGGCCATAGTTAGCACTGACTGCCTCAACACGAACTCAGCGGGCATAAATTGTAATGCTTCAGTTTACAGGAGTGGCAACGAATACTGGAATTTCATCGTATAGAAAGCCGGAAACAACTGACCGGGAAAACATCCTGAATAAATGAAAGGGTGGTGTCTTTTATACATCATGAAATAGCCTCCTTATTTGGTCGACTGTTGCCGGCATCAATGTAACTGGACAACGCTTGTACTGTGGCCATGAAAGAAAGAAAGAAAAATAAAATTATGCTAGAGGATAAACATACATGAAAGTACCAATAAAAATAAAATAATAAAGAATCTCAATGTACAAGAGTGGGAAAACTCTTGGAGAGGAGACACATTCTAAAACATAGCATGTATTTTTTGTTATAATCGAGACACCCGCCGGTTGAGGAGGTTAGGCAGACCCAAAACTGACCCACGAAAACATAAAATTGGAAAAAAAAAAAAAACCTATGTAAATAAGGCGGCTGTCGACAGAGGAAGTTTCTAAAAGATGGTCAAAATTCACATGCACAGGAAGACGTTCCTTTCGTTGGAATTATCTCAGGGTTCATTTTTGGATTGAAGGATTTGAAATGAATCGATTGAAAATGATTCCATGTCAGAAAGATTTGAAATCACTCCAAACGGGAAGCATTTGAAATACACCCTAATGAAAAAGGACTCTGACCTGACTGGCATATTTGAATATACATGTATAGCAGAAAACGAATCCTGAAACCGCCATTACTGATGGATTTGCACGTTGCTGCATGCACAAAGGACATAGTGTCCTATCCGGGGGTAATGGAATCCCCTCCTTAGCAACCTGTTTGGCAGTAAACGTAATAAAATGAAGCATCACATTGGTCATATGAAACAAGGAAATCAAATTCACACTTCTACACTGATCTAGAAAAGAGTTAAAAAACCTTACCACCACCCTTTCCTTCACCAAAAGGTCGAATACTATACTCGATTTTAGCAAACAAAGTCGGCTAACATTATAGTTTGCCAATAGAATGACTGGATATTATATTCAATTGTCTTCACACGTACATTTTCAGATAATGTATAATGTATAAGCTATAACAGATACAGGTCAACATTTGGCTCATTTTGAAACCCGAAAACATAAGCATAGTGTATTCCACTTGTTTTTTTTTTTAGTATTGAGTAGTTCTTCTGAAGTCGGGTCAATAAAGAAAACATCTGCACTTCTAATATTGTAAAAAAATCTGTGAAGGTAGATGCTTAAACTACTCAGTACGTTGATTTTTGGGCAAACAGAAAATTATAGATGGCAGAAGAAACTTTGCTAATGCATGATTTTGTATAAAATAGCACTTGGGGAATTGGAACTCAGATATCATCCAGCATTGATCCTGGTCCATAGCAAGACTTATGAGGAGAGCAACTGACCTTTGGAGGAGGAGGTGGTGGTGGAGGAGGATATACAGTTGGGGCTGACATTCTCTCTTCCGCTGACTGGTACCACCATTCCATCATCTGCACAATCACATATTAGTACAATACAAAAGGAAAGACAAATAGATTTCAAGGCAGACTGTGTGATGGATATCACCCTCTAAAAGGTTATATGATAGAAGAACAAAACAAAGAAAAGGACATGAATATATTAACTTGAGAGATTCCTATGCAGTTAGCAGCTGCTTACAATTTTTAAGATTTGTCAACTGAAGTCAAATAGTGATTTTCTAGAAATTCCGGTGCTTGCATTGAAATGTTAAAGCCCTTTCCATATTGAAATGGGTCATGGATTAATTAGAATCAAGTCTGGTTCAAGAATGATATTTTTATCCTTGTTAATTTCAAGAAGTCTGCAATAAGACCTTCTCTGAAAAATAATATATCTCAATTCTTACAAGCTTTGCTTTTAATGTGATATTCCATCAACTTTCTTCTAAGAGACACTCTTAAGGCCCAGTGACATCCCAAAAACTAAACCTATTTGCCTAAACTACATTTTCTCTTCTTTTTAATGTTTATAATATTTCCAACTTTATATTTTTTACAGGTTTCTACATTTCACTGGACAACTTTAAATTTGAACTGATGGACAGACTAGGCGGTAAATAGAAGATTGTAATCATTTAGCCCTATAGTTCATTCCACTGCCATTGGCCCAGCATCAAACATCGACTATCATGCTGCCATCTGCACTTATCATCCAAGCATATAAAAAATTTCCAAGAACATCGTGGCAGGGAACCCACCAATCCCACTTTTCAACCATAGTACAAAAGTACCACACTGAAATGATAAATTGGGCCTCTATTTTTCCTTTACAACATTATCATGAAACATCTAAAGAATGAAAACTAAACAGATAGAAATCACAAATTCCGAACTAAAGGTAATAAGATGAATATATTTTTAAGCCCAAATAAGGGAAGGAGCATGCAGTTAAGTTCTCGAGGTGCAAAATTCTTCAAACAACCTCAAGCTAAAGACATCATGCAACGCAAGCACAAAAAAGAGCTTGAATATACAGCCTATATTAGTCCTACACCTCGGTCACCATAAGAACCCTGGTTAACACTAAAATTGAATGAAGAAAACACAAATTTCCAACATATAAACAAGTCCTGAAATGCATTTAGTACGTCAATCAGGATGCTCAACTATTTAACGTATTAACTTCTCCTTCATGGAATGCATGTGGCAAATACAAAACAATAACAAACTTAAACGGACGTACCCCAAGACTACATTGATATACACAATATCTTTCTGATTCAGTGTGCTATACCCTTACTCAGATTCAATTGACGCCAGTACTCGGCTCGTATCAAATTCTAACAACCACAAGCCAGGCAACAAAACAAATGGCAATATCACTTCCATCCACATAGTTTTTTGCAATTAAAACAAGCAGAACATATACGATACTCACCTTAAAGAAAAAAACAGCTGCAATCAAACCAGTCTGGGCATAGTCAAGGACGGCGTATCCGCAAGTGAGCAAACCCCCTTGTAGTGCCTGAGATGTAATTTGGACTTAACTATTCAGTTTAGAATCTAGCTACAGTAGAATCATGAAATTGTTGTTGGAAGGAATCCAAGACATCCTAAATCGTACTGTAAATAAACGTATGCATTCCATGTACTGTTGCGGTTAAAACAATTATCAGAAACACCAGAATAATATAGAAACTGGTTGGAAACATCAAATGATCAATAAAAACTAAAATACTAAACTCCTACAGTCCTTCTATAAAGGCCCAAAAGGTCATTTTGCCCACTTCCTGCTTACCACCAGTTACCAACACATTTGAATACAATTATTGCCTTTATGCACACTCAAACGAATTGTTTTTTTTTTTTGTGCACATTTGAATAAATCATATAGCTAACTGAACTATGGGCTTATACATACCATACAATCAACAAGGCAACAAGACTAATACACACCTTTAGCCAAGGGGACCCACGGAGTCTCTCACGTTCACGGCTTCTAATTTTCGAAATTCTGGAAGATGTATCCATCTATCTTGACATCAGAAATAGAAAAGGCTCAAAATGATAAGAGAATAGAAATGATAGAAGTGATACTTCCATCTAACGAGAACATAGTTACACAATCGCAAAAGGATTACTATCATTTGAATATTGCATTTTTTGCATGCCCACAATGTTATAAGGTATATGTGCTAAACTTCAAATTATTAATACAGAACAATGAAGTCATGTGAAAATTCAAATGTCAATATTAGAAAAGAAGTGGTAGAACACATGCCTACTGTTGTCATAAAATAAATTACTACACCAACTGCAGAAAATAGAGGACTAAAACTTCCGACAGTAAATATTTCAGGCAAGGAGGGTGATAACATGAAGCGGGCAGTTTATTCAAGAATACCCGTAATTATTTATTAATCTCATTAATGTACAGAAGTAGAAGAATCACAATAAACAAATTATCTCTGATATAAGCATAATACCAAAGGAGGGAAGGCATGCTACATGTTAGTACATTGAGCTCGTAAATTTTACAAAAATCCGCTGTAAACAAGTTAAGACACATATAAGAGGGATCTTTTGACATTTGAAAAGGATAATTACACATAAATTCAGATATAAAAAACTTTTAATTCATATTATCTTGAAAGAATACCAGCTCCTGCCCAGTTGCTCGACAAACATGAATGCCAAGTGCATGTAATCCTAGAGAGTAAAACCCAGTGGCGTCCAACAAGTACAATAGCTGGTAAGAAAAAGATAATCCTGCACGTCAAAATACTAGCTCTTATCAGGAGGATGATAGCTATAAATTCAAGTGATAATGGTGATAATTTGCTGCATGATGGATATGCTACTTTGCTTGTGTATTAAGACACGGCAAGCTCTATACCGAAATTGATAAACTTCAGGAAAAATATTACAGAGGATATTCTTGTGTAGAAAAAGTATCATAATAAAATGAAACCATCAAAGTCTGCGGCGAAACATGATATATATTTTTTCTAAAAAGAAAGAAACAGTAAATGCCAAAGAAGACATGTACTACAGTTACAGATCTATTAGACTAGTTCATACACGTAGTTCAAATTTAAATTCTTCCGAAAGATGAGTTTCACGCCTTCTACTATATACAGGGATATGATCTGTATGGTCTTAATTTTCGTCTGAAATAGCTACATGCCACCTATTCAATCTACTTAGCATGCTCAGCCATGAACAATAAGAAGTGTAAAGGCATAGCCAGGAAGACATAACTTCGACTTTTTGTTCATTGCAAAATAGTAATCCTTCCTCTATATTTGTAATCCATAACTACATCTTAGTATATAAGTAAGTGGAAAGAGTATTCAAGTTCAACAAGGATGAAACGTCAACACCTAATAAATAAATGCAACAATTAAAATCTAGTAATCCAAACAAAGACTACGAATCATCAAATAATTAAAGGCAAAACTTGTGCTACAAGGACCTTCATTTCCAGCATGTAACCAAGGATAGCAAGCAAAAACAGTCTTTTGTAACCTCTTCATCCAACGAGCTCGAGCTGATGCTTCAATAGCCGAGGTTTCCCTCGCAAAAGAAGAATTATTGCCCCCACCAACATAGTCAGTATCATCAAACCTATCATCATTATCTCCCCATAGACTTGCCTGAAGAGTAGCTTCCCTTTCCTTGTTGTAGATTGATTGCATTTTTGACTTCAAATATGGCAACACAACCTAAAAATATTTAGCATTTTCCATTAATCTTCAATGCTATATTAACTTTCTCCATTATATCTCTCGATAACTATTTACATTTGCATTAGAACAAATATTTTTACAGACATTGCATGAATGATAATCATAATCTACCCATCCAAGGATATATGCTGAGATTAATATAAGAAGGGCCTCAAGCATATTGAGAAAAATTTTAACCACTTGATGTTTTGAAAACTACCCCTAACATTAAAATAGGAGTAAGATTTATGTTGAAACGTTCTGGTGCTCGAATCCTATTACCACCGAATCACTGTTTTCCTATACTATATGCAACCCTGAATATATTAAGGTCGAGTAATAGTATTATAGTATTATACTTCTACAATATAATCTGTTTTGGTTTAAGCTAGTTGCTTTTATGATTTCCCTATTTATTACCCTTTAGATATTTGTTATTTGGTAGGATTTAACTATTGCTAGTTGACCCCCCAAAGATATCAAACCACCCACATGCAAATCTCTAATAAATATTTGTATTTGTATCAGCTTATCACAAAAATCTTGGCAAAACGTCAGCGACAGCTAGCTTTTTTCAATACAAAATAGAGTAAGAATTCATTTATCCTTATAGTTTGAATATGCAAAATGATTACAGAGAGATACGTTTCAATTTTATGATCAAAATGCTTCACATCTTGTAGCAGTTCGCATTCTTCAAATATCTGATATCAACAGTTAATGATTAAATTATGTCTCACTTTACCTTGCTTTTGCATAACCTACCAGTTTACGTAGAGTAATGTCAAACCAACCAACTTCCAGCAACTGATAATTAGAGTATGATATATAGCTATGTACAGAATCTACCTGTCTGACTGTATAAATTACACCTCCTTTCATGTATACAAATACCCCCTTGAATTTGTATCTTTTACAAATTGCTACTGTTGTCTAACAAATTTATGGAAGTAATTGACGTCATCCAAAACAAGTTGAAAATAAAACATTCAAAAAACAACCAACTGCAATCTGCAAAACGGTGACAAATATCAAGGGTCATTTGTATTTTATAAATTTAAATTTAGATGGGTAGTTTTTGCAAATAGAAAAAACCCCTAAGAAGTGTCTTTGCAAAAAGCCCTTCTAAAATCAATTTTTATCTAAACATGGAGTATTTTCTAGTAATCTAAATGTGAAAACACTGCACAAAATACCCTTGCACTTGGACTTTATCACGTTACTCATAAATCCAGAAAAATTACTTTTTAACAACTGATGCAATCAGGTTCAGGAATCAGGAAATATATACAATGTAGTAGAATAATATTCACAACATATGGAGTTCTTAATTTACTATAATCAAATAGCTGAAAGAGTAATTGAAATGATTGTTCACCAGAAAGGCAACAGAGAGAACTTTTTGCCGCCTTTGTAAACCGGTGTGATGGATCTCCTCACCAGAGTCTTTAGGTGCATTGCTCGTTTTTAATCTAATATTAACACCCCTTCGCCGTAATCCATATAAAGATTCCGCAAAAGAAGCATCTGAAAAGATTTAAAGGAACAAATCAGCAAGTAGTACAACCAGAACCATTCAAGATTTATTTCAAAAGATGGAAATCGAGTGTCATTTTGAGTCCTTCTCAGTCACACAAGCCAATAGCTTGTTCATTTGAAAATTTCATTTTCTGATACATACCAGTAAAATTCATATGTTGAAACTACATACAAGTATTATTCAAGAAGTGAGTACTCAGATGACTTTCACCTGTTGTTCGCAAACTGTGAGTTTCAAGCACAAGCATAAGCAGCGAGAAAAATTCATCTTCGTAGTCCAAAATTTTGTGAATAAAGGATCTTCTTAAAGCGAATACCTGCAAGCAAGAGGCATGTAATAGAAGAATTCAGCCCGAGTTTTTATTAATGTAACCCATGAGTGTGTGTGTGTGTGTTCTTTTTATTTTTATTTCTTATTTTGTCTTTCACTATTTATTTTTTGGACGGAAATCGAAATTGAACCCGAAACCCAGAACCCAAAACTACAAGCACAGAAGCAGTTGGATACAATTAAACATCATAAATAATTGTATAATCTGCTCTAATTATGCTGTTCTTTTTGGAAGAGAACTGCATGACTTATATACCATGGGCAATGCTAGAACTTATCTTCTCTTGATAATATTTACCGCGTGATTCTGGAATATACAAATAGAAGTAGTCTCCTACAGAGGCACCGATAAGGTATTTAAAACGACGGGAACATTGGTTTACTAGGCGAATAACATATCTTGTTTGATTAGACAACAATATTTTCTACTTTTCTGAGGTATGACAGACAGTATATAGGGAACTCATCATTCGTAGAAGATGGTTCATCAAGTCATCCTCAAATAGTTAACTAATCATGAATAGATTATCTCAATATTCAAGACTTCACGCAATAAGGGTTTTTTGTCTGGTTAAATCCATTTTCACCACACACACAAAAAAGAAAAAAAAAAACTGAATAAGTGCTCTACAAATTTTTCATAGAAGATCACTCAATACGATCATAGATTCAAAAAATTTGCAAATTTTTCAGTTTAACAAACTTTAAAATGCATGGAGTTATTCTGACATTTGCAATTTAGGAAATTCATACTTCTTGAGATATTTTTTTCTTACTATAATCTGGTTCAATTAACTAAACAATTAGAATTTAGGTTTATCAGAGACAATTCCAATTTCCAATAGGAAATAATCTAGAGAAGAAAATGACAAATTGAAATGGCAGAGTGCAGAAACTGAGAAAGATAAATACCCCAAAGGAGTAAGTTAGGGCGGCGCGTAGACTTGACGGCAGCTGCTGAGCGGCGGCCATCTCGAAGAATGTCGGCCGTGTACCTTGCCCTCCGACCTGAAACAACATATTTGTTTCTCTCTCCTCTCTCCAATCTCTCTTTATCTCTCTATCTCTGTATGTGTGCTCGTCTTCTTCACTTCTTTTCTTCTGCGATTCCACATAAATTTAAACAATTGGCGATTTCCCCCTCGATGAATATTGCTCTTTGTACTTGCCCCCTATATTCTAATAAACACTCCTAGTGACCCCCAATATATATAGTTCGTTGAAATAATACCCCTTCAAGTTCAGGTTTGTATATTTTATTTTGGATTAATTATAGATAGACCCCTCCAATATTGGTTACAAAATACTTCCCTATCATTTTCAGAAGGGTAAATTACAAACACCCCCTGAGGTATGGTCAAATTACAAAAACACCCCTCTTGGTTGGATAATTACAACCACCCCCTCAACTCATCAAATTTAGTGGAATCTTCGAGATTATATGGAATATTATCACTTTTGTACCCGTTTTATCCCATTCAAACTCTACATTATGAAGCAAGATGATCATAATATGTTATTTTTAGCTTGTATATATCAGTTTGTGGTGCATCGGAAACTGTATTTTTTACACAAAAAGAGTACAAACTAGAGCACATTTCACGAAATCTAGATGAATATGTTGAATTTGGCACCATAAAGGTGGAGGTCTAAGAAAAAATCATAGTTGAGGGGGTAGATGTAATTATCCAAACAAGAGGGGGGGTTTTGTAATTTGACCATACCTCAGGGGGCGTTTGTAATTTACCCTTTTCAGAATTATCATTATATCCTCTCTCTATATTTGTTTTATTAAAAGTCCAAACAGAAAAAAGGAAAAAAGATATACTGATGATACAGATTTTAGCAAAACAAAAAATAAGCAATAATAGAAAATGAATGGTCAACTTTTTTGTTTTCTTTAGTCAAAGGTCAACTTTAGCTCCTTTTTGCTCGTTAATTTTTCTTTTTTTTTTATAGTATTTCATAGTAATAAATTAAATAATATTATAGTAAATGTAAATTAAAAGAAAACCTAAAAATTACCATAGTAAATATCAATTTGATTGAAGAAAGCTCGTAGAAAATAACCTTCAATTGACAATACATTTGCCGAACAAAATACCATTTTCGAACGCATAATATAGGCTCTGTTTGGTAAGCTTTTGGGCTTACATTTCCATTATATTTTGGGGAAAGATGTTTTGGGAGAAGAATTTGAAAATTAAATAAAGTTTGTTTGTGTTTTGGGAGGAGACAATTTGTACTGTAGCAAGTCAAATCATGTCTGAAAGGTGTTGGGAAAAGGTATTTTGGAAGAAGAATTTAAAAGATAAAGTGATTTGATTTTGTATTTTAGTGAAGACAATTTTCACTGTAGCGGTCAAATCATGTTTGTTAGAGAGAGAAATATTTGAATTTGTTTTGGGGAAAGATTTTAAAAATAGTGTGAAAAGATAATTTTCATTTTGGGGAAAGTGTGGAAAGAATTTGGAAATGCTAACAAACATAACCATAGTTACTCGTGTTCTCCCGTATCACTAAAATAAAATAAATTATTACCTTGTATAAGTTTTTTGAAAATCAGTGACGAAGATGGGAGATCGTATCCAAGTATTGTGATTTGCTATTGAGGAGAAAAAAATAAGCCCTAGGTTAACAAAATTTTTCGATTTTGATAGCTAATAACAGACATGTGAGTAGCAATTTAGAGTGAAAAATATAAAATACCCTTCATAAATAACCTAATTCAAGTGAAAATATTAACGGAATCCACTTTCGGGGCAATTGCAGCTCGTTCTTTATTTTGAAGTGGCGTAATCTCTTTTTTGTATTTTGCAAGGGGAAAGTGCAAAAAATGATTTTTTAAGGGAGCCAAATGCATTTTTCCTAAACAAAAATAAAAACAAAGAAAAATAAGTAACTCCCAACCATGACAATACTTGAAATTCATGTAGCAAACACCACACATTCCCATTAGATAACATTTAGTCATGTACATTAATTGTCATGGTAGGATCCTAGGATGCCACTTTGGAGTAATTTGTTGAATTTTTTTATTTTTTTTTTTAATTTATATTGAATTTATGGTAAAGTATTTTCATGAGATTTAAAAAAAAAAAAAAAGTTTAAATTACAGTCATCCATGAGGTAAAGTCAAATTATGAAAAAATCAATCATGTTTGGGTGATTACAATTACCCATCTCAACTATGAATCTTCTTACACGATCACCCTTACGGTGTCAAATTTAGTGAAATCTTCTAGATTATGTGGCATATTCTCCAATTTTTACCCGTTTTATCTCATTCAAGTTCCACATTTTGAAACAAGATGATTATAAGATGTGTCTCTTGACATGTAAAAATATCAGATGACGGTGCATCAAACACTGCATTTTTGCACAAAACAAGTACAAACTAGAGAAAATTACACGAAATCTAAAAGATTCTGTATAAGAAGATTTATAGTTAAAGTGGTTATAAAAACACCCATGTAAGTCGAATAAGAAGAAATTAGTATTTCGACTTACATGAAGCTCAGTTCTTTCATCTTGTGTTTTATAGTTAAGAGGATTTTTTTTGTAATTGACATGTCTCAAAGGGATGGCCGTCATTTACGCACATAAATTGCAAATTTTTGTTAGTAGTAAAATTTTAGCCTCTACTTCTAGAAAAAAAATTAAAAAAAATAAAAAATAAAAAATAAAATAAAAAATAAAAAATCTCAGCCTCTAGAATATGTTTAAACGCAAAATAGGGGAGTATTTGCTAATTTATTTTAAAACATGGAATTTTTTTGGCAATTAAATTTACACAAGGGGATCTGGGCAATTAACACCCAAGAAAAAAAAAGAAAAAAAAATAGCCTATAAATTTAAATTTTGAGCTTCCAATATAGGATTGGATATACACATTTTTATTATTATTGCAACACAAACATATCGAATGTTCCTTCACAGAACACGAATGCCAACTACACAAACAATTATGAAAACCAAACCACAAAGTTGTATATATTACAACTATGCCACAAAGTGTAAACTTGGTGAGAAAATCTCTACTCATTTACTCCACATTTGCTGCAAAATGAGCTTCAACAAATCCCAAAAAAAAAAAACCCTATAATAAAATGTAAAAGAAAAAAGAAATTGTATATCATAATCAATTATCGCATATTCGTCCAGCAGAAATTCTCGTTAGTATCTGGACTTGCAAGAAGGTCGAAAGATTTGCCCATACTGTCTTTCAAAATGGTGATTTGGCCTTCTTTCACAAGTATATCTTCGTCGAGGCTCTCGACTTTCTTTCTCAACATATTGATCTCGGCATTCAGTAACATGTTTTTCTCGGAGTACTGCTTAATCTCCTCCCACATCGAATCTCTCTCTTGCGATACCTTTGGTAGTATTCCCCGCACAATTGCCAATTCTTTCTTGCATTCTTGCAAATCGCTTTGTAGCTGATTTATAGTCTCGTCCTTTTTCATCATCTGCCCATACATATACAACAACGAAAAAAATATTAACACTTAAATAAAAAATTAAGGTGAAAAATATAACGCATTAGAATTCGATGGACGGGTTTCCATCCATCATCATCCAATCACAAGTTGGAGCATAGATATCAATAATATTCAGTTGGTCAATACAAAAGATACGAAACTACAGTTAAACCTCTGTAAATTAATACAATCGGGACAAGCAAAATTCCATTAATTTAGATAAATATTAAATTATCGAACTAATAATTTAATACGTTTTCAACGAGTCAGGACCGAGAAAAACTATTATTTAAGCGAGGTTATTAATTTTTCGAGGTTCTACTGTAAATAGTAATCCAATCAAAGTCGACTACCAGATAGAGACGTAATTCCTAATTAAGATACATACAACTACTAGACATACGCAGATTCATAACCCAAGGTAAAGTCGTAATATCTCGTAACGCACTTCTAAGACAGATAAACATGCAAGGCCACAAGAATACATTTATTCCAGCTATTCAAACATATGCGGTAAAATTTGTCGAAAGAATAGGTGCCGATTTGCCGAATAAGAAGAAATTGGTATTTAGACTTACATGAAGCTCGAGTTCTTTCATCTTGTGTTTTATGCAAGAGAAGTTATCTTCTGCATTTTGTACTTCGCATTTAAGAACATCCTTTCCCCTAACAGCTGCAGCAAGCTCTGCTTGCAGCTGCTCCATGTGAAGCTCCTTCGAGTAAAGCTTCTCTCTCAACAAACTCGTCAATAAAGTCTCCGCTTTCAACTCTGTTCTGATTACGTCCTGTCAAGTAAACCAAATAACATCGCAAAACAGTAAGTTAAAATATCAATCTAAAAATTCGTAATAAAACAATTAAAACTCAAGAACCAATCATCTACCTCTTGTTTCTGTTCATTCCGTTTGTGCGATTCATCAGTTGCTTGAGAATCTTGCAACAGTGTGGATTTCTCTTGAAGAACAGCGGACACAGTCTGTATACTGGTCGTTAAGCTTTCAGCTGTTCGCTCTAAACCTTGGAGCTTCACTTCACACTCAACAAGAACTTGTCCATCTAAACACGAGGCAGAAGCGGGCCCCTTTTTCAGTGGGAACCCACCGTTGGCTTTGACGTATTCAATTAATTTCCTGCCGAGCTGGTTGCTCTCCATAAGCAACGGAAGCATTTGACTTTGCAAGAGGCTAATACGACTCTGTAGTTCACCGTCCAGCTTATAAGTTGAAAACGAACCCTCCTTCCCATTGCTTTTAAGACGGTTGAGTAAATCGATGTTCTCATGCCTAAGCGAATCAACTTCAACCCTATACGATTCGACCTCCTTCCTCAGTGCATGCTCCACCCCCGTTAGTCTCATGTGCTCGACTGGCAGCTTAACGAACTCGAAATCAAAATTCTCCTGAGAAATTTTCTTCCCAAGTTCTTCACAAAGCCCTCTTAGTCCATCAATCGTCTTCCCTTGATCACTGCACGTTCGTTGGAGTCTGCTTATAGATTGGTGCATATCTTTACACTCGGTTACCTTTTCCTCATAGTTCCTTCGAATGCAATCCAGATCTTCTTCCGCCGCTCTAGTTTTCTCCTGCATTTCCGATAAAGTTTTCTGCAGATATTGATTCTCTTCCTTAGCTTCCTTGACTTGAGCAGATAAATTCCCAAGTTGGTTCTCCGAGTTTGTAATTCTTGTTCGAGAATCCATTTCTCTTTCACCAGAAGAAGAGACTTCTCTTTGGAGACACACATTCTGCTCTGCTAATTCCCGTACCCTTTCCCTAAGCCTATGTTCTTCCGCTTGTAATTTATCGAGCTTGTGGGACCACTCAGTTGATCGCCTATCCAATTCACGTTCGAGTGTTAACTGCAGCTCATTCTTTTCCTTCTCCAATCTCCGCGACTGTGCGTCTTCCCTTGCTATTTTAAGTTTTTCTCTGAATAAAGCCTTTTCTGCAATTCTATCCTCTAAGATAGCTGAAACTTCTATAGCCATGTTCACCTTCTCCTCTGTTAAGCTTCTAATTTTCTGAATCAATGTCGGCACGCTAAGCTCTCTAAACTCGAAAAAGTTCCCCCTTTCAAACTCTTTCGACAGAATTGCAGCACGGTCCTCTGCTTCTTTAAATTTTTTAAATAATTCAACATCAGTATCTGCTAAAATGTCGATATATTCTCCAGCCCTCTCTTTATCGTCAGAAAAAGTGCCCTCCAAAAATTCTGGCATTTCTTCCTTAGTCTCCATGTGCCAATCCATTGAACACTTTCTTGAAGATACTTCATCCGCATACGCATTTGAACACCTGTTCATGTTTCTTCCATAAACGTCATCAATGGTGATTGGGCTGTCACCGTCGGATTCTTTCGATCTCATCGTGGGGAAAAATTGAGACTTTGAAAGTCTCTCGACCACGTTTTTTGCAAGCTTTCGTGGAGATTCGTTGCCATATCCATTTTCGCCCACGTGTTTGGTTTCTCTGAAGGATTGAGACTTGGGTTTTTGTATCCTACCATCGTGTGAAACAGGTGCACTGAACTGAAATTTCGGTGGCCGCTTTACCAAGCCGTTCCCATTTTCGAATTGATTTTTCATGAAGTAATTGGCTTTTGGCTCAAACTCTTCCATCTGCTGTTCTCCATCAATGTATCGATCCAAAACTTTATTCGACACGTTACTCGAGCAATGAGAAGAGCTCTCTAACAAATCAGAGTTTGCTCTCGAAATAACTCGATCAAATTTCTCCATTCTCCGTGCATCATCAACGCGTTTTGACCTGGGTTGCCTCTCGGGAGTCAATGCACGAGGCCTGAATAACAAACGAAAATTTACAATCCCAAAAAAAAAAATAACATTACCAAAGACACAAGAAAAACAAGAATGCCTACCGGGAAGAGTGCTTATTTGAGTAATAGGTAGCATGACATGGAGAACCAGTGGGGTTATAGTTTTTGCTCGGCCCTTTTCCAGTTTCGTAAGGAGAACCCGATGAGAACGAGAGGCTTCTTCTCAGACAAGGGCTGCTGCCAAATTCTTGTTCTTCAAAACCATGCTTGTTTTTGACAGACTTGTCCACTTTTTCGGTTGGCTTTTCCCAGTAAACTTGCTTATCTGTCGACGGTGGGGAGAGTTGATTGTTGTTAACGGTGTTGGATGAATGCGATCTGAAAAAGAATAGCTTCTTCATCTCCGTGACTTTGGCTTCAGTTATAACTATATATCATCGAACTTGATAACGTACCTGTAGCAACCAAAAATAGATAAAAAAATAATAAAATTAGAGAGTAGCATTAGTGAATTTGCAATAGTAGGAACCGAAATGAAAACGAACAAGTTAAGGCAGAATGTTACGGACTGATCCGAATACATCACACTAACAAATAATTGCACCGAAACACGATGAAAGAATACTTGAGAATACCATCTTCACCTGTCTAATGTATAACACAACAACTCTCTACTGAAGAAACTCAAGTGCCCAAAACCTATCTTTTAAGAATAACTTTTTTAAATTAAAAAAAGAAAAGAAAAGGAAAGAAAGACAGATTAGAAGAAGAAAAAGCACATGGTCTAAATTAAACAAAGAGAACCTTTGGATTCACAATATCTGACATCACTGCTACAGAAACAATATTCTAAAGAAACTATACTGCACAAAATGTACTTGTATCACTATTTTTCTATTTATTAAATATATTGCAGGTTTTCAGCAATGATTTTAGTCACCACTTTCACCGTTAGCAGGAATCATGAGAATCCCATGCAATAAAGAAAAGGGAAAAAAAAAGAACTAATCAATGTGTTTCTGAAACCATGATTAGAAAAAACATTAGTGCCTGAAGCTTTCATTAAAACCCTAAAGACTAATCTACCCTCACTCTCCCTACACAATTACAAAATACTTACAATTCTCTTCTCTTGAATACTTTTTTCTTCCCAGGCAAAAACCTAAATAAGAAGAAGAAGAAGAAGAAGAAGAAATGTTATTTTTTTTCTGTTTCTTGAATTGCTGCAGCTATTACCCTAATTGAATTCGATTTAAAATGACAAGAAATTTAAAAACGAGAAGTTGAAACAGAGACCAATAAATTAATTTCTTTACTCTCTGTACCATAAATTTCAAGCAATAAAAGTGACCGTTAAGCGACTCCCCCGATTCCTTGCTTTTTCAACTCAAAAATTTGAAAAACAAATTCAAAAATTTCAACACAAATTGAAGTAATCGGTTCGAAGATTCAAAAACAGCGATAACTTGCTTAATTTAATTCCAAAGATTTCGAAAATCAAACCCACAATAAAATCCACCATCCCCTTATTAATACAGAAATTAAAAAAAAAAAACATCTGTAAAAATCATCTACTATAAAAGCACACTAATTACGTAGAGAGAGAGAGAGAGAGAGAGAGAGAGAGAGAGAGAGAGAGAATTTACTGAGATGGAAGGTTGAAAATGGAGAGAAGATGCGGCCGTTGAAAGTGTGAATTGATTGATATCAAACACCTTTGGTCGCTTCACACAGTGAGTTGGAGTATATTTGTTCTTCTTCTGCTGGATTGAATGGAGAAATTAAAGAGAAAGTTAGGGGTATTTTTGTCAGACAATAAAATTTTAAATTTTCGATGCCGCGCGTGAGGCGGAGCGTCTTTTTTCTTTGTCCTTTAGGGTGGGGCCTATGAACCACTTCAGCCTTGACCTACGTTTCATAATGGGTGTTGTTATTTGCAGCGAGGCTTTTACTTGATACAGCGTAATCTTTTTCATTTTAATTTTTTTTTCTGAAATACTCTCTCCTACTTCCAAATTATATTACGACATTCGAATTTCGCAAATTTTTTCGACTTTGAATCCGTAGTAAACGAGGCTCGATTCCGGTAATTTTTCAATATCCCACTACTTTTAATTAGTTTCATTTACAATTTAGGTAAAAATACATGTTTAAGATTAGATCTAGCCAATTTGTGGAAAAAAAAATTAAATTTTTGAAGCCACCGTTTTAAAGAGCACGAACACTTGAAGACAGTTCAAGTATCCGAGCTCTGTAGAACGGAGGATTCAAGTTTTTTGAACTTCCCATTCTGCAGAGCATGAAAACTTGAACTTTCTTCAAGTTTGCGTCCTCTGAAGAACGAGAAGCACAAAAAACATTTTAATTTTTATTTTCGGAAAAGAAATAAAAATAAAATATGAATCCCCCGTGCTAAAGAACACGAGAACTTGAATAATCTTCATGTTATCGTGCTCTGCAGAACGGAGGACTTAAAAAACATGAAGTTCCCATTCTGCAGAACACGGGAACTTGAAGATTATTCAAGTTTGCGTGTTCTGCAGAACGAGAACTTGAACATTATTCAAGTTCATGTGTTCTGCAAAACGAGAACTTCATGTTTTAATATTTTTTTAATTAATTAATATGTTTATATTTTACAGATGGCACGTCAGGACAAGAGGAAAGGGATTATGAGTGGTTTTTCGAGTTCTGAAAAAGTCCCGAAA
Organism: Erythranthe guttata; assembly: GCF_000504015.1. The sequence goes on from NW_012193445.1 coordinate 426,940, forward strand.
TTAAATTTCGATATGGCAAGGGAGGTGGGGAAGCCGGGGCGAAAGCCGAGCGCATCTCATTGACGTGGGAGAGTTATTGAGCAAGTAGCCGGCGTTGCTGATTTACCCGTCGTGGATGAGATACCCCATATTGACCGGAATTCGATAGCTATGGCGGGTAGCATTGGATCTATAGGGGAGGATTCCCCTATAGATAAATAAATATGTAATTATCAATTAATAGTTATTTAGTTATTAGCTAATAAGCGATTAATAATTTATAGGGTTCTTAAGACATAGATCCCTTAGGACAAAATTTATTAAAACAAAATGACAAGCCTAATTTTTAAACCTTTGCTTCACACTATTTATGAATTTCACTCTAAAAATACCCTCCACATATAATAAATGAAATACGCACCAAATAATATTTTAAACTGTATTTTATCAATTTTTATTCTGCATTTAACATTTTCATTTTGGCATCTACCATTTTTATTATTATTTTCTCTTTTTTTCGTATTTTTTCACTAGTATGAAAATCTATTTTTCTCCTTTTTTTCTACATAATATTGAAAATTATATAAAAAAAACAATTTTTTTTGGCCTTAGTAATCTATAGACACCCGTTTAAAATTGAAGTAGTCTGTACTCACGCACAACCATCTATATGTGCTCACATATTCTGGAAACCCTAGCTCTAATCCTAGCCGTCAGACACTCATAATCACTCACATATATCTATAGACATCAAATTGAAAAATCTTAGATTCACCCACTCCACCAACCCAAGCCGCCGATTTAAATTAAAACCTAGCCGCCCACTGCACTGTATTTGAAATGTCAATCCCATTTCATTCATGTCCATCCAATAAGCTTGCTCAATCTATCCAGAACTGCCAAACATCGACGTGTACACATCACCATGCTCGTATAGCTCAATAAGGAACTCCACTATCACTTGAGGCCATGTTTCTTGATCCATGTACACGGCTTGACCAACACATCGGTACCCACAGTTTCCATCCGCCATACGTTGACATAAATTTGGCCATGAAAAAATAGAAATCGATTCCTTCATGTGCAGGTATTGGTGGGCCATCAAATTCTTGTGTGGGAATACGAGAACCACGACCTTTCATCTTCGATTGAGGCGTTCCATTAGTGGTTCTATCAATCTTTGCTTTAGGAATCTTTGTTGCAGGTGAGGATTGACGACCCTTAAAATCACAAGACGACTTAACTGTCTTCGAATCAAGTTGATACTGCCATCCGAAAGGGTCTATCTTTGTCGAGTTATTCTTTGGTCGACCTTTGGTCTTAACAAATGATGGTTCGGACAGATGGGTCCTACACGGATAAATGATGCCACGCAATGAGGCCACGACATTTATCTTGATCAAGTAATTCATTTTTTTTTTCAAATTGCAATTCAGGTCATCAATTTGTCTATCCATAATCACCACGCGGTTTACTTGATATCCAGGTAGTTCGAAAGGTTCAACTGCCATGGTACTCTAGAATGGATGCACGTTTGAAATGGAGAACGTGCCATTATCTTCCATTTCTGCATTTTGCAAGTGAGAGAGATCCCATGAGTATTCCAAAGATAGTAGATGCAAATACTCGGATCTTGAATCGCCAGGGAATCCATCTCTTGATCTAATTTCTCCAATGCCAAATTCATAACGTAACATACCAAACCCTAAAAGCAACCATGCTGCATTATGCTTCCGTATCTTGGATGATAATGAAAAATCTTCAACTGACTAATTTGGATGAACTTGGTCCCGAAGTTTGCCTTGCATGTTATCAACACCTCCGGTCTAAACATTTAACTACCCTTTACAGAAGAATGAGCACCCTCCACCCTGTCCGATTACAACGACAATCAAATTATATATAAATATTATCTTTATATGATATATTTTATCACTGGAATAGCTAAAGCATGGAATACTTGTTGGTGCTCTTGTTGCCAAAATGATACACATTGTGGGTTCGAACAAACTTCTCCTCGTAGATCAACCAAGTATCATTCAAATATTGTATGATGTCTAGGGTATCCTACATATCGTCCAACAATTTCATTGTAATTGTACTGATAGTCTTTTTCGGTTTCTGCTTTCACCAGCTTAGCCCACACCCCACGTCGGAATATAAGACTTTGCTCTTTGTTGCCTTCTATAAATTTCGTCGCATTTGCCTCAACATTTTTTGTTATATGGAATATACACAACATGTGATACGGAACTAGAAAGACATTAGGCAGTGCTTTCAAGAGACCCAACTCCCGGTCTGTTAGGATCGCATCAGGTTCAACACCAGCTAACAACTCTCTCAATCAATTCAAAGTCCACTCATAGGTGTCTGCACCTTCATGCGGCATAAATGCAACAACAATCATGAAATTATTCCCAACTGGAGTAATCCCAATCATTTCCAAAAGAGTCATTTTATACCTACATCAACTTTTGATACATATTCAAACAATACATTATAAAACTACAATAAAAATTTAAACAATCGTAGAAGCTTACTTACTTATCGGTTTTGTATGTGCAGTCCATCAATATAACGTACACGAACAACCGTAGTAGCTTAATCGATTTGGGGAAAGCAACCATAACATCTGTTATTGCGTTGCTCGTTTCACTATCGACGCGATGCCAATATCGATATCCTCCTTGTTGAAAGTTATATATGCATCATAAACGGAATAACAACCATCCCCTCCATTTCCTCTGATTTAATTTTGACCAATTCACTGTAAACATGCTTCATAGAGGTTTGTATAATCGGATCATCCTTCCTCAATCTATCCATGATAAACATTGGCTTCACGTGAGAAATTTTCAATTCTTGAATTCTTGCTTTCTGTTGTGGAGTTATATGACTAGTCGTACCATGTCTGTGAGGAAACAACGTCTGAGGATGAGTATGCTTGCCATCGATGACAGTCAACAGCCATAATTCATCAAACCTTGACTTTGTACCAATTAATTTGAATGGACAACCACATTTTTTTTGTTCCAGTGTTTCTATCATCTTCCACATCGATATTCGTTTGTCGGCCATGTCTGTATTTTTCACACGTCAAATATTGTGCATTCTCCCTTCTATACTGACAAATCAAATGGTGAGAATGACTAACTGCAGTTGCTTTCGCCCACTTGATTAATTCTTCTCTACTACCGAACACAATATCAACTTGGAAGAAGTGAGAGTAATATGAAGGATCAAAACTAAGGGATCAAAATACAAGTTATCTCCTTGTTACTGCTTAAAAAAAAGATAAAGTAGTTAGATACTTGCAAAAAAAAAAAACATTAGGGATTTCGTATACAACTTCACGAAATAATATACTACATGTCGTATACGAATGTACGAAATAAACAATAAATGATTGTATCCTTTACTTCGTACATAAAACCACGAAATATGTTGTAAGATTTCGTAGTGTCTTGCTCGAAATAATTAACAAAACAGAATTTGATGTTTCATTTCGTGAAGGAGAGCACGAAATGGAATGACAAATTTCGTGATATCCTACACAAAACGCATAAAATTTTTGATGATTATCAGAAGAAAACGTATTTTTCTACTTCACTATCGGGATCGATGTTGGCCATGTTGATAATTGTTGTGTTCCAACTGACTGTAGCAGAAAAAATTACGACCTAAAAAGTTCGATTTATTTGGAAGTTTAGAGAACTTGGAAAAAGTTAAAAGGTAACAAATGAATTATTTCATACTGTAACAGGAAAAAAATGCGTTGATAATAACAAACCCTTCCCTTTTAATATAATTATGGGCAAATTACGAAACCTCTTGAACTTACGCTAAATTACAAAAAATAACTCCATCTATCAGTAATTACCAAATCCCCTCGACATTTGTTTATGTCTTACACCGACTCCTTTACTCTGTGATTTTGCACGTAATCCTTTTGATTCCATAGAATGTTTTGCAAAAAAACATCAATTCTACCCTTGCAGACCGACATCTCTGTATGCTACTTTTTGAAGATACAAATTACCCTCAAGAGAGTTAATAATACTAAAAAGTTGTGAATGTATTATATAATAAGAATAATGATTCCATATAAAGGCCCCATAAGGGTAATTTTTGTCTCAAAAAAATAGCATAAAGAAATGTAACGTCTATCGGGGTAGAATTTGTGAATATTTGCTCGAATAAAAAAAGTTTCTTGGAAAATCACACTTTAAGGGGTCGGTGCAAGATGAAAACTAACATGTGGTTAGTAATTACGGATAGGTGGGAGCATTTTTCGTAATTTAGCTTAAGTTAAGGGAAGGATTCTTAATTTACCCTATAACATTTTTCTTATAAAAAAGAATAATAATAAGAACTATTTAGTTCGATTATAATATTATATTCTTTTCCTCACTTTTTACTCTTATATATATATTAAAAGAAAAAAAAAAGAAATAGATATTCACATTTTACATTTTAGCAGAGAAGAGAAAAATGTCGTCTACTCCAATGGAAATGGATGCGCAACTGCCCACCGCCACCGCCACCGCCACCGCCACCCCCATCGCTGCTCCTCCTCCGTCGAATTTAGCGAAATTGGCGGAGTCACTCAAACTCGAACATCAGTTCCTCCGCGTCCCCTTCGAGCACTACAAGAAGACGATCCGCTACAACCACCGCACCATCGAGAAAGAAGTCTCCGCCGTCATTTCCGGTGTCCCCGCCGCCGCCTCTGACATTTCCAGAGAAGAAGCCGTTCGACAACTCACTTCTCTCGTCTCCCGATTGCAGGGTCTCAAACGAAAGGTATGTAATTAGTATCCTTTCCTTTTTCCCCCTTTCGGCACTAGATTTGCATCGCCAGTTTCAATTTGATTTTGGTTTCGTTTCGTGTGAATTATTAATAATCTTCAGTTCGTATGGATTTTGTTTAAGAAGAATTTGATTTCAATAGAGAATTTGAGGCTTGTAATCTTGATTTCTTGTCTCGAAGCAGAAGTATACAATTAGTATTCTGGTTTTTCTTCTTTTCTAATTCATGAGTTGTCGTCTAAATAATGCATGATGTTATTATATTTTAATCAAGGAAATTAGATGCTGTAATCTTGTTGAAATTGAATGTAGATTGAGTCATTTTCATCTCTGATCGATAATATGACATTTGTTATTCGTTGGTTGATGAATTAGTTGGAAGAGGGAAGTCAAACAGAGCAGTTACAAGCACAGAGATGCCGGACCAGGCTGGAACATTTAGAATCTGCAGAAGTGGACAATTTGCCCAAGTGGAACAGCATCCGCTTGAAGCGTATACTCGTTGATTACATGTTGAGAATGTCATATTACGATACTGCCGTAAAGCTTGCTGAGAGCAGCAATATTCAGGTGAAAAGTTTTTTGAATCATTTTATTCGTCAGGTTGTTACTTGTTCTGTTGGTGACGTGCGATTGTTACAGTTCTTCTGGATTCACTTTCACCTTTGAATATGAGTAAATGTCGATAATCTGATAGAAGTCTCAGTCAGCATCATTCCTAATATGTTGGCTTTGCGACTTGGAAAAATTTAGAAACTAACAGACGAGCAAATTTTACCTTTGAATATGAGTACTGAAATATGATTTATCTACCCTATGCTGGTGAAAGTTGTGTAAATGTCAATAATCTGATAGAAGTCTCAGCATCATTCCTAATGTATGTTGGCTTTACGAATTGGTTAAAATTAGAAACAAACAAACTTGTGTAATTAGTCAAGTTATTTCTCGGGTAGACATCATAACTTGTTACTGCTCGTGCGTGTTGGAGTTTTAATAGAAATGAAAGGCTGGCGTCTAAATAACGTCTGGTCTATCTTAGCAGGATCTTGTCGATATAGATGTGTTTCTTGAGGCGAAAAAGGTGATTGAAGCGCTTGAACAGAAGGAGGTGGCCCCTGCTCTAGCTTGGTGTGCTGACAACAAATCCAGGTTGAAGAAGACGAAGGTAATCACATTCTAGCTTTCTTTTCCCTTTGTCTTTTCTTATGGCTCCCTTTATCTGAAATGATGTTGGTGGTTATCATTTTTCCGTTTCACATTGGATGGAGATTCTTATGTATAGAAATTGGTCAATTCAGGAGAACTCCAGTACTCTAAAATAATTGTAAACAATTGGAATATGTTAGGTGCAGGGAAATTGATTAGCCACTGAAGACTAAATTATTATGGTCTGTTTCCATATTAGCATCAATGATACACAAGTTTATGCACAAGTCACTTAAGACGCAGGTCGGTTTGGGTTGTTGGTAATATATTATGTGCATGTGCTGTGTGTGTCGGCGGGGGATGGGATGGATACAGTATTGCTAGAAGCAATTGGAATTTCAGTAAGAGAATAAGAGTAAATATAGCTAAGTTTTCTATGTCCAAACATTTCATGTATGGTTACCCTAATGCTTGTTAAGCTTCTCGCACCTACTAGAATCTGAATGTAAAATCTCTGTTCGGTTTATTCTATATGAGATCTATTTCACCCGTGGTACTTGGTTTATTAGTTATATACTTGATTTTAATCGACTTATTTTTCATCTTACTGTTAACGTCAAATTTTGAATGTGAGACTTGGGATCCATGTCATCAAAAAGATTGACATTAATACTTGACCACCATGACCACCAACTGCTGACCTCTAGTTGTGATCTCTCTTCGACTTTCACTCCTCTATGGGAGTTCTTCAATTACTTGCTTCCACCAGCCAATCCTATCAAGATGCTTTCCTTGGCTTTTGCTTTATATATTAGATGCTTACTGCTGCGTGGTTATGTTTTAAATCTCATGAATTGACTTTTAGTTCAACGATAAGTATCGTTTTCTGATGTCACTTTCATGAATTTTGTCAATGGAGCTAACTTTAGAATTACGTACATCGGCCAGTGGCTCAGTTTCAACCAAATTGCTCTTTTCGTACAAGTGAAAAAGTGAACAATACAAGAAAATGAACATATATTCCTCAAAGAACAAAACGTGTGAACAATTATTGGATATTTGTTTAATTCCTTGCTCAACAGTTTAAATACTGTCTTTCCGCCATCCCGTCAAAATTTTAATTTTCAACAGTTTCAGTCGGTTTTGGGAAGGAATTAGTTTAGTCAAAATTCTTATTCTCAGAGTATTTTCTTTAGTTTCATTGTTTCCTTGTTATTTTCATAGTGGAATTTCTTAGTTAGATATCAGGTGCAACTTCTTTTTAAATTTTACTAGCATTTTTTTCCCGTGCGATGCACGGGATATTATTTCACGATTAAAAAAAAAATCAATTTAATTCATAATAAGAAAATATAGTTCACGAACATAGTAAAATTTAATAATGTAGTATTATTCATATTTTATATAACATTAGTTTTTTTTTAAATCTTAAAAACTAAGACTTATAATCCAAATATATAGATTTAGATTTAACAAATCGAATTTCTATCTTTATCTCTTAAGATTTGAGATATATTGATAAGAAATAGGAGATTCATAATTGTTGAAAATTAGTAGAGAAAAATTATTAAAAATAATTAATTAAAAAAATAACATTAGAATTTTTTAGGGTTGCGCAGCGTTTCTTTCTTTTATATATAAGATTGTTGAGACTCTAAGTTTTCCCACTGACTAATCATAAGATTTTGTTTCAGCCTATCCTTTTTCTATCTAACAATGTTTCCTGTCTTCAGTCATTTCTTGGGCACCTTTGAACTTCCAATTAGAGGACTATCGCATCATTCATATTCATTGCAGGACAATTAATTCCGTAGGAAAAGAAATCTCCAGTAGATAGTACACTGTAATTGTATGAAATACTGCTTCATCTTTTTTCCTCTTATTTTTTTTTAATTTTTAATTTTTTTTCTAGTTTCTGCATTTTTTATACGCTCAGTCGATCATAAGCTTATGAACTTGTATCACAGTATTTTATACTAAACCTGTTTAGTGCTGAGTGCTTTTTCAGAGCAAATTTGAGTTCCAGTTGAGACTGCAAGAATTCATCGAGTTAGTAAGGACTGAAAATAGTATGCAAGCTATATCATATGCTCGAAAGTACCTGGCACCTTGGGGAGCTACCCATATGAAAGAATTGCAGCGTGTTATGGCGACCCTTGCTTTCAGAAGTAACACTGAATGTTCAACGTACAAGGTCAAAATACTTCCCTAACTCCTGCGACTCTTAAAATTTCCATTCTTATAAATTCTCTGAGAATCTGATATTGCCGTTATTTGTTTGCTTAAGCTTAATTGTTTGTTTCGTTCATTCTCTAAATTGTGGTCGGTAATATAGTAATTTAATATTTTAAGAACAGTTCCTTCAATTTAACTTAGAATGAGCGTTATCTAGGTTATGCAGCAATTCCATACGCGTATGCCATCCGTTAGATACTATTTCATTAACATATGGCATATTTTATGGGCCCATTAATATAACTGCTAAATTCTAATTATGATAGACAGTTATCTCACAGATATTTTGACACAATTACGTAACACGTTGACTGAAAATAACTTTTCGAGATAGAATTACTGTTTTGCAGGTATTGTTCGAAGAAAGGCAATGGGATTATTTGGTCGACCAATTTAAGCAAGAATTCTACAAATTGTATGGCATGACTCTTGAGCCTTTACTGCATATATATCTGCAAGCTGGCTTATGTGCATTGAAGACCCCGTATCCAATACTAAAATCTCGTAAATATATATTATTTCTCTACTGCTAAAATTAACTGTTAAAACTATGTCCGTGTTTTTTGCCTTGACTTTTGGGGGGGTTTAGATACTGTTACAAAAATGCTTGCACGAATGAGGATCCTCTATCGCAAGAGGGCTTCCGTAAACTAGCAATGCCACTTCCATTCTCGAAGCAGCATCACTCTAAACTTGTTTGCTACATAAGCAAAGAGCTCATGGATTGTGATAATCCACCTCTCGTCTTGCCCAACGGCTATGTTTACAGCACTAGGGTCTGTTAATCGATTTCCGATACTTTTTCTTAGATTATTATAATAATAATTTACTAAATAATATCTAAATAATAATTTTCTTTTGCAGGCGCTTCAGGAAATGGCAAAGCAAAACAACGGGAAGATCAGTTGTCCGAGAACAGGATTAGTTTGTGAGTACAAAGATGTGGTGAAAGCATTCATCTCTTAGATTGCGCTTATGATGGATGATGGATGATATCTGTATATGAAACGCAAAACTGTTGTCTGTTTTTTCTTTCAACTGTTGTCATTTCGATATGTGCGTAAAACTCTCTGCTGAGTTGCTATGTGGCCTCGTCGTTATTCAGACTCTTGTACATATATGCTAAAACCATTGTAGTAGATTTGTTTTCTTTGCTTTTAAATTTGGCTGAATAATAAATATGAGGAAGCTAACAATTTTTAGTTGAATAATCTGCATAATAATCACAGTTGTGTAAGTTTGAGTTACTGAATAATGGCGTATCATTGAGCGGCATTCGCTTTTGTGAATAAAAAACGGATGAGTCCGGTTACAATGCTATCCCAAGAAAAAAAATCGTGTTCTTAATGTTTAATTATTTATTTTGTGCATTTAGAGAATCTCTTTTGTGAATAATTAAACTGATATACTGATTTTGTGAATAATTAAACTGATTTTTATAAAAATACGGGCCTCGTTAAAAAACCTCGTCGGCCTAAAACAAGAATCGCAGTAGCAACCGATTTTTCAACACAAGTAAGTTAATTACATACATATAGCTCCACACCATCTCGAATAGAACGAGATTCTCTAAATGCACGAAATAAACATTAAGAACACCGACATCGAATTCCATAAGCATCATTTAGCTCGGAGTTACCTGCAAATGGAAAATCTCAGGTGCTGCTAAATTCTAGTGAAAAACCATAATACAATAAAAATCTGTCTGAGCCCTTATAATTTCACATCCAATTTTCCAAAAATTCCCAAAAATTTCCGAAAGTTCTGAATTTTTTTGTTCACTTCAAATAATTTTACACTTATAGTATCAATATAATTATGTATATTATTTTAGGTGACTAAAAATTAGATATTTTCGAATTCCGCCGATCCATATCCGAAAGTTTCTGATTTTCGAAACACTTTTTCACTCCAATTTTCCACTTCCGATAAGAGTGGATTTTTTCCGAAAGTGCTAATTTCCGATCCAATCCATCCGATTAGTACCGCTACTCATGCCTAATGATATCAACATTCTCAAACTAACTGTTAACATAAAACCCCGCCACAAACAAAAACCGCATTTTAAGGTTTCCGTCTTTTCGTGTTATAATTTAATTAGCATTTAACCTTATTTACGACCATGGGGGCATCAATTCTTGTTATAACTTGCCACGACCAGCTGTAGATACTATTAACATAGCATTATCATCAATCAGACACGAAAGAAGAATTCGTAGCCTATAACTCAATTTTCGTATGTACCATATTTCGAAAATGTGAGGAAAAAAGTTGGAGAACGTTAAGAAAACAATTAAAAATACAGTAAATACTAAATTGGAAGAGAAAAAAAAAAATACCTAAGCAGGCAGCTAATTAGCAAGAGGTGAAATCGCGGATGCATCTACAATGTCGACGAATAACACGAGAACTTGATGCATCGAAAATCCGATAACTGCTTTAAAAGTTTTGGGAGCGGAAACACCATCGACGTCGGTCTTGGCGGTAAAGATGAAATACAATGAGTAAATGTAACTGACTGGTAGACCTTTGAATACTCTCAAGTCTCAACACTTCCACCAACTCGTATTCGGTCGACTGCGCACACACAAAAACACGCACAAAATAAGCAAGTTATCCTTAAATTAAGAGGGTGTTTGGCTAAGCTTATAAGATGTCAAAAAGAGCTTATAAGATGTTTAAGAGCTTATAAGCTCTTCCAAGGTGTGGTATTTTTTTATAAAAAGATCTTAAATTTTAAAAAAAATAAGCTGTTGGAGAGCAAATAATTTTTTTTTTAATAAGTACCTCTACCCATATTTTTTATTATTAATTCTAAAAATAAGATATAACCACTTATCAGCTCAATAAATTTGAAGCAAAAAAATTACATACGGGTGTTGTGTTGAAGCTGTATTGCAAATTGAACGTAACCCTTGAAACCCTGCGCTGCTGCGGGGTCGTTATAGCCGGCGAAATCTCGATCGTATTCGAGCTTCGCCACAGCCATCTACACATAGTAGTTTATACATACGATCCCTTTGGTTCCGAAACATGCACGCGGTCGGTGGACCCACTAGAAGCCATGTCAACCAAACCCTAGTTGTTGTTTATTCCCTTTTGGCGCTCTCTCTTTTGGCTATCCTGGGTTGTTTGTTATATATATATATATATATATATATATATATATATATATATATATATATATATATATATATATATATATATATATATAGAGTAGAACATCATAAATTAATACCCGATAAATTAATAATTTCATTTAAATAATAATTATTCCGGTTCCGGCTCAGGGACAAATATAACGTGCTAAATTAATAATTCGCTAAATTTATAAGATAATAAACATTTGAAATTTTTAATAACCCCCATATAATATATAAATTAATAATGCATAAAAATGCCCGCATGGGTGTAGCTCAACTGGTTCCGGAGGTGGTAAGTTGGTGCAAAGTCCTAGGATCGAATCCTGGCAGCCGCAGTGTGGGAATTTCAACTGGGAATTTCAACTCCAAATGAGGGTTGGTTCCTTGTGGGCACCAGGTCCGGGTCCGCTACCTTAACGGGTCATTGAGGATTTCGCCTTTTTGGTGCAATGGTGCAAGTAATAATGCATAAAAATAATTTTTAAATTATATGGTACAATACATAATTTATAGATCTATGAAGGCTTAATAAAATATGATTCAATTGTTGCTTGTTTTTTGTTGAAGTTCATATTACATCAATCTCGTCCCTCACTTTTCTTAACATGGTTAGAACTTTCGGCATAGTTTTCTCATAACTCAACATAAAATTGTTCTGTACTATTGCTTCTTTAAGAGCCCTCGTTCGTGAAACATGCTCTATAGTGCATTGAACTAATGGTACAATGAATAATATACACGTAATTTAAAAAAAAAACATATTTATTGAAAATAATAATAAAAGTAATTTCATAGACTAATAAGTTATTAATTAATGTATAAATTAATAATTATTAATTTATCGATAAATTAATATTTTGCTAAATTAATGAGATTTTGTTGGTCCCAACTAGGGGTGCAAGTTGGAACGGAATTTCCAATTTCCACCAGTTCCGATCTGAAAAGTTCCGATTTTGGAACAACTTTTTTCATTCCGACTTCCGAAATTATGATTTCCGAATTTTTCCGATTATTTTGGACTGGAATTGGAATTATATAAAATATATTTGGAATTTCCGATTTCCGATTCGATTTAATAATTCTGAAAAATTCTGTTTTTTTCCCGAAAAATATACCTATAAGTAATATATATTATTTTCCCGAAAAATACACCTATAAGTTTTGTTTAGGATTTTGACATAATGATTTTTTTGTTAGAAGTTTTATTGAATATTACGCTGTGTTTATTTTTATTTATTTTTTTGAGCTGAAATTTAGTAGTTATTAGTTTTACTTTTATCTACTTGAATGTTCTTATTTTTGAAAATTATGAACATTTTAAAAATTTGGCAAAGTTTTGAAATTTTAAAGCTTATGTGATTTCCGATTTTTTTACGGAATTCTGAAATTTGCGGGCCTTTTGGAATTTGAATGAATTTTTAGATTCCGAAAATTTTGGAATTGAAATTGGAAATGATTTTGTACTTCCAAATTTTTTTGGAAATTTTCCAAAAAAACTGATTTCGATCCGATCCATCCGACTTTCACCACTAATCTTAATTTATGGGCTCTTTGATATAAGCCCCTCAATACTATTTTTAAAAAATAGAGAAAGACCCAAATTATTTTGCACCAATTTGAGAAAAACTCACTCCAAATTTCAGCCACCCATTTTCCCATTTATGTGCCTCCATCTTACACATTCCCATGGGCCATGACCCATCAACCCACTATCCCCATGACCCAGCCCTGTCTTTCTCTCTCTCCTTTTTTTTTTTTTTTTTTTTTTTTTTATA
>NW_012193445.1:450399-475219 GCF_000504015.1 Erythranthe guttata
TATATATATATATATATATATATATATATATATATATATATATATATATATATATATATATATATATATATATATATATGCATTGATCAACAGTGTTTTCCTCAAATTTAAATGAAGTAATGGTATCATTGAATTTTAAATCTTTCGATATTTCCCTTAAAGTCACGTTTGGTCTTAAAGACCCATTTACAACCGACTTTCTTACTGTTCTTAGGCAATTCGACAAGATCCCGGACACCGTTATAGTCCATTGATTTCAACTCTTCATTCATAGCATCAATCCATTTACTAGAATCTTTACTTTTCATGGCTTGTGAATATGAAACTGGATTATTTTGAATACCAATATCAAAATTAGATTCTTGTAGATACATGTTGGGTGCTAAATACCAACACGCAAGTGTACGTATCGCAAACAAGTAGTAAAGTAGACTCGTGAGAGTCGGATGTCGATCCCACAGGGAATACGCAAATTATTTAATCCTAAGTACCAAATCCTAACAATTATGATTTTTATTCAGCCTACGCAGGGTTGTCAAATTAATTAACTAAATAAATTAAACTAATTAAGAAAGCAATTAAACACGAGAAAATATCAATATAAAACGGATCTAGGATTTTATCTTCCCCCTATGCGATAATTCTTCACCCAATTAATCTCCTATCATGCAAGTTACGATTCCCGATTATTAACCCAAGACACGAAATTATTCATAACCAGCTGTCGCTGCGCTATAAACCTATTATTCATAAAAGATTCACTATATGTCTATGCAAACCTAGTATAAATAAAGCATTAAATAACAAGTCTCGTAAACGGCTACCTAAGGTATTATCTGTATGTCTACGATAATACATGCAATTAACACCCACATTCGGTGAAAAACTACTCGAAGGCTCTTCTATCCCTGTTCTAATTATTAAAACGATCTGTCAATCAATTCTAACAATAACTAATAGCAACATAAGTTAGCTACGCTCATGCACTAAATACGATCAAAATAGAAGAAATAATCGAAGAATTAAACTTGCATAAAAGTAGAAAAATAGGTTCGAATTACCACATAGGGTTCCAATAAAATCCTAGAATAAAAACTTAGCTACTCATGTTCTCTACGGAAAGCATAATAAAAATACGAAAAATCATAAAAAAACGATAAATAACAATAAAAGAGGAGAACTATGATGAAGATTCGTCAAGTCTTCGTCTTCGTTCTTGTGCTCCTTGATTGCGTGTAGAAAGATGAAAGATAAAAACTAAAAATAAAGATAAAAGCTAAAAGGTCAAAGATAGGTCTAATTGTGTGCTTTTTGGCCTTTAAATAGGGTGCAAAAATATAATAGGGCGAGTTTCCTTGTATAATTGAGTTTCCTTCACTGCGCCATCACGTCCACCCGGACGGCCGTGTGAGATTTTGAACTAAAATCCGCACGGCCGTGCGGTCTTTTAATTCTTCAGAAATCTGATTTTTTTCACTTTTGACCCACTTTTTCTCTGAATTTGCAGTTTTCACCCCAAAAGTTGTCAATTCTCCAATTTGCACCTAAAATACAAATAATAGCCATTTTAAGCACCAATTATCATTAAAACACACCAAAAGCTCCAATTAAAAGGTACAATTAAGTGTATAAATATACACTTTACAAATACACCACATAATCATTCGGATATGGCAGATTTTCTTTCCCTTTGAGATTTCCTCAAAGCTACCGGTTGTGGTGGTTCTACAGTATTGCCAATGATGACATCTTCATGAAGTGGTGAATGAAGTGGCGAATCAATTGTTTCAACCTGCTGTATAGGTTGAAGATCAACTTTATCTTGCGGGAAATAAGATGGTAAAATATCCACCATAATTTCCTCAAGTTCTACCTTTCTTGATTCAACACTCCCACTAACTTCACCATTCTCTAAGAATTTGGCGTTTCCAGTTTCAATTATCCTCGTAGTATGGTTAGGACAATAAAATCTGTATCCTTTTGACTTTAGTGGATAATCAATAAAATATCCAGAACTTGTTCTAGGGTCCAATTTCTTTTCATTTGGATTGTATATTCTAGCCTCTACTGGACAACCCTAAACATGTAAATGTCTTAAACTAGGTTTCCTACCAGTCCATAACTCGCAAGGAGTTGTGGGGACTGCCTTACTGGGAACCCGGTTTAAGATATACATAGCGGTTTTCAAGGCTTCATTCCAAAGTGAAATGGGTACAGTTTAATTACTTAACATACTCCTAACCATATCCATAAGAGTACGATTACGACGTTCAGCAACTCCATTCTGCTGTGGTGTTCCAGGCATTGTGTAGTCAGCACAAATACCACGCTTTTCTAAGAATTTAGCAAATGGGCCAGGATTTTGTCCCGACTCATCATATCTACCATAGTATTCTCCACCCCGATCTGATCGTATAACTTTAATTTTTCTATCTAATTGTCTTTCGACTTCCGTAACAAACACCTCAAGCATGTCAACAGCTTGAGATTTTTCATGAATTAGATAGAGATAACCATAACGAGATAGATCATCAATGAAGGTGATAAAATACTTTTCTCCACTAAAACATGGAATAGGTAGTGAGCAGATATCTGTATGGATTAACTCAAGAAGCTCTTTACTTCTTGTGGCACCTCTTTTATTGTGTTTGGTTTGCTTACCCTTAATATATATATCGTAAATATATAAAGATATATCTAACTTACCTAGTGCAAAGAACATCCTGATGAAGAGAGCCTTGGCACTCCTGGCATTGTGTCCATATCCTACCAAAAAAGGTCATCTAATTCACCAGCTGCAGAAAACAATATTATGAATTAATTATTCAAATATTTGGAGTAGATAGAAAGTTGTGCATGGCTGAACAAACTAAAAACAAAGGAAAGATTACCTACCATTTTCTATTGACTTGCAATAGAGTTCAGATTCTCTTCCTTTGCAAAGTTTGAGCATATAGTACGATCATCGGACTTACTGGAACAGGGATTACAAATTGTTATCTATTGAGGTTGAAATGTTGTTATAGACAATAAAAGCATCAAAACAGTTTCCCGGTTGCTCATATCATATAGACAATTAATGGTAGTTTTGGAATTATGCAAATATCACATGGGTGGAATATTAAGTAAGGGGGTTTTCTCTAATTATTTTTGGGAGGGGGTGTTTCCTTAACTATATTTCCTTGGTAATGGGGTTTTTTCTAATTATCCCCTTAATTTATAGAGGTTTAATTGTATATAATATATATAGAGCTAAGTAAATGGGCTGGATTTTGTGGACCGGCTGATCTACTCCTCGACATTGGAACATAATTTTGATTTTAATTACAAAATATAAATTTGTATTATTTGTATTAAAAATGGGTAATTTGACTTTAGGACCATTCAAACCAAATAAAGTTATAACTCTATAAATTATTACAGTCGGATTCATAAATTCTATTAATTTAACGAAATATTAGATTATCAAATTAATACTGTAATACGTTTTCACCGATTGGGGACCGTGGTAAAATCTTATTTAAGTGAGATTATTAATTTATCAAGATTCTACAATATTACTATACATTACTCCATTAAATATTTTTAATTTAAAAAATCGCATTCTCAGAATATCCTCAAGTTTCATTTGTCATAAGTTCAAATTCAATACAACTAGTAATCGTACCCGTGCGTTGTCAACCAAAACTGAAGACATTAATGGATTAAATGCATGACAATATAAATTGTAATAAGAAATATATCATACAATATTAAGAATTACAATCACATCATTAACATTCCTACAAATATAATTGTAGTAAAATCCACTCGACAAAAGAGTTTTTAACATGGGAGGTGATATTCGCGGTATTAGTTTTACGAATACGGGTTTAAATAATCCACTATCTACCTATTTTTCTCTCTCTAGAATTTTATTTTTAATAGCTTTTATATTAGAAATCGTTCCAAAACCCATGTTATTGTAGCGATTTACAAAGAAAAATGAGTGCATCAAATGAAGATTGAGATTCGGAACCCAATGAGGTAAAATTTGTTCGTTTTTGTTCTAAATAATCGCGAAAACACGACTCACGATCAATTTGGACGTCGAAAAATACGTTTCACGACTAAATTGGGCGCGCAAAAGCCGATTCACGCCCAAACCGGACGCCCGGTCCAATATTCCACGCCCGGTTTGGGCGCGCATAACTACTTCCCGCGCCCGATTTGGGCGTGTAACACTGCTTTTGGCGTCCCGCTTGGACGCTTAAATAGGAGGAAGCTAACAATTTTTAGTTGAATAGTCTGCATAATAATCACAATTGTGTAGGTTTGAGTGACTGAATAACGGCGTATCGTGAGTTCACTAGTGAATCGGTTGGTTCTGACTGTTGGCCTATCGACCTGGTTAATCAATCTGTTAACCCGAACATGGCTAAAAAGAAACACTACATATAATTTTTTTGGTTAATTCATAATCTAAAATTTATTAGTATTTCATTCATGCAATTCACGGGGTCATTTAAAAATTTAGAACAATTTATTAGACAAAATTATTGTAAAAAAAAAAAGTTTTATAAAGAAATGTTCTTATAAAAATTATGGGCAAATGACAAAGAGGGACATGACAATGAACTTAAATACACATTGGTTCACACAAAAAACAGTCTTTCAAATAAGTCCATTCCCATGTCTTTAGTCTAAAACAGGGCCGGCCCTGGGGTGGGGCGAGCAGGGCCCACGCCCAGGGCCCAGATTTATAAGGGGCCCATTTTTAGTTTTTTCTTTATATATATATATACTAACATTTGTATATGTAAAAAAATATTTTTCTATTGTATAAAAAAAATTATTCTTCTATTGTTTAAAAAAAATATATTTTCTATTTATAAATTTTAAAGCTTAGTTAAAATATATACAATTTAAAATCTTTGTTTTATTCAAACAAAAATTATTTAATACTAGCATTTGCTTTATAAAAAAATATTTAGATATATATTAATATTTCCAATATTTTATTGATAATGAAATTTAAATTAATAAATATTTATCTATATTATTTTATCAAAAAAAATATTAAAAAAAGGAAAAAAACAAGTCGAGTGGTGCCCGAAACCCCATATTATTAAGGGCACAAATATATATTCTCGCCCCGGGCCCCCAAATACGCCGGACCGGCCCTGGTCTAAAATACCCTCCATAATATAATTTTTATCAATTCCATCATTTATACTTTAACTTTTTCAATATTACATATTGAACCCGGATTGAAACAAATATATCTCATAAACCCCCATTTTAATATTTTTTGATTTTTTTTTTCAGAAAATAAATTTTTTTTAAATATTTTTTTTCCGGCCAGATTCCGGCGTTGACTTTTTTTTTTCTAATTTCTTTTTTCCGGCCGGTCAACCGGCATTGAATTTTTTTTTTTTTTTGATATTCTGTTTCTTCTTAAATTTTTTTAATTAATATTACTGTCTTGGCTATTAAATTACTATCTCAGACAGTAATATTACTTTTTGGAACAATAATATTATGAATATTAATTTCTCGAACAGTAATATTACAAATATTATTGTCTCAAACAGTAATATTATTGCATGAGACAGTAATATTACGGTCGAAAATAGCAAAATTGCAGGCCAAGAAGATAAAATCAATTAATACAGTAAAATTACTGTCTCAGACAGTAATATTATTGTCTCAGACAGTTAAATTAATGTTGGAGACAATAATTTATCAACAAAGACAGTAATATTAATTAAAATAATTTTTCTTAAGAACAAGCAAAATTTCAAAAAAAACAAATTAATTAATAATTAAATTACTGTCTCCAGCAGTTAAATTACTGTTGGAAACAGTAATTTAACAGCCAAGACAATAATATTAATTTAAATAATTTTTTTTAAGAAAAAAAATCAAGTAACAGTTAAATTACTGTCTCCGACAGTTAAATTCAATGTTATCGGAATCGGACCGGACCGGCCGGTCGGACCAGTCCGACCGCGACCCGGCACAAAAGCGGTCCGGTTTGATGCTCAAAACCGGAAAAATCGAGAACCCGGGTCAAATGCCGAATATCCGGTTCGACCGGTGAACCCGGAAACCGGTCAACGACCCGGGTTTTCATCTGAAACACCTCGTCGGGGGCTGTTGGTGGTGGAAACGGAGTGTAATTCACCAGGGGTGGTCGGATCTGGTTGAAGTAGACCGTGGGTGGCCGGAATTCGACAAATCTGACCGTGGGTGAACGGAATTAGAGGGATCTGCTTGTGGGTGACTCGGAATAGTCTGTTGGATTGCGTAGGGAGAAAAAGAAGATGGAAAAAAAGAAAAAAAGAAAAAAAAAAGTAAGAGGAAAAGGGAGAGAGACGGGATGAAGTTTGGAGAAGGTGATGAGGCAAGAGAAGATGGAGAGAGGAGAGAGAAGAGAGAAGAGAAGAGAGGAGAGAGATAAAAAAGAAATATAAAAAAATATATAAAAAAATTGATGTGGAAAATAATAAAGGAAATAATTTATATATAAATAAAGGTGAAAGAAAGTGTGAAAGATAAAAAAAATATATGAAAATATAAATTTAAAATATTAAAATTAATAAAATAATTATAATTTTGAAAAATGTAAAAACCCGGGTTGAACCCGGTTGAACCGGTCCAACCGTGACCCAAATATCTAGCCGGTTTTGTGTCCGGTCCGGTTTTAATAACATTGGTTAAATTACTGTTGGAGACAGTAATTTAGCAGCCAAGACAGTAGTATTAATTTAAATATTTTTTTACGAAAAAACAAATCAACGCCAGAGACCCAGCGGTCAACGGCGGTTGATCTACCGAAAAAAAAAGTTTTCAAAAAATAAAATAAAAAGTCAACGGCGGAGACCGGCGGTCTACGGTGGTGGCATGTCAAAATTGGAATTATGGTCAAAATTGGTTAATTGAGATAAATTGGGGTGTAAATCATAAAATTGAAGTTGAATTAGGTTTCAAAGAATCGGGGGTAATTTTGGTATATATAAAAGGGTTTTCCTTAATTACAAATAAGTTTTTTTTTTTTTATCTTAACAAATAAGTTTAAATGAACTGGAAATATTTGAAACACAAAAAAAGGTTGAATATCCCAATTTTTTTTAAGTGCTTGTCATGGCCTCTTTACCATTAACCCAAAAAATATTATTATGTTACTGCAATAATTAATGTTAGTGTTGAGCGTTATTACACCATAAAATTAATTAATTAATATGCGATGTTGTTGGTATTGAATATTTTTATTTCTATTTCTACCAACTTTAAAAGCATGAATTTCTTTTTGTGTTTGTTAATATTTTTGTGCTTCTTATTCTGACCCCTTATAACAAAATTATGCCATCAATTAGTTATTGTCAATTTTGTAATAGTAAAAATGAAAATAATAATGAATATGTATATAATATATATAAACACACACATACAGCATAACTCAAACACCCACACACGACACAGCTCAAACACACACCATAATATTAATCGAGTAACCTCCTCTTATCAATTCTCAAAAACCTACCGTCTTTATAAACAGATATGAGTTAATTGCAAATACCACCCCCGTCAAAAACAAATTCACCCATACCCCCTTGTGTAACATGTTTTGATGCACACTGCACCCATTGTTGTTTTAATCTTTGACCAAGAGTAAAAAGACGAGAATGCCCTAATCTTATTATTTCATCTTCCAATATCTATTCATTTTTGTTTTAAGGAAACACAATTCATTGAACCTGGGAATTTTGAGCTGCTGACATTCAATGTTTTGAAAAATCGCACCGAAAAATTGACCTGACAATCTACTGGGACATGGTTGGACCGGGGTCCAATTGATTTTTTTTTTTTTTTTTCTATCTTATAGTTATTGATACATAATTTTTATAGTAAATAAAATATATTTTTTTATATACATATCTCGTTACTACTTTCCAATTAAAATATAAATCAAACTTATTTTTCTTTTACACACACAACATATCACACCGAATAATTTCAAATATTATAGAAATTATAATAAAAAATAACATGTCTTCCAATTTCAAATTTTTTTACTTTGATTTAATTTTTTTTTCAACTGGACAGTAAAAAGATGTCGTGTTGGCCATTTTATTTGTTTATTTTTATTATAAAAAAAAGTAACACAATTTTGGGCTAAAAAAATCAATTTTCACTTGGGTCCGGTATTACAGCTCAACCAGTCAAGCCAGACCGGAGCCCGAACAAGGCAATAACGAGTATCATAAATATTTCCTACGAAACGTAAGATCTATTCTTTAATATTTTTCTCTTCATAATAAAACCCTAGCACAAGACGACTATTTAAAGAGAATAAAACCCTAGAATCCTAATCTAACTAGGAAAGATAATTACCTAAACTAATTAAATACCTAATAATCTCCTAACCACTACTAACTCACGGCCATCTATAACCCTAAACAACTATTCTAGTTAATTAATAATTAAATAATGACTAACTAATAATTAACGATATATTAAATAATAATATATCGTATCAAACCACCCCTCTTGAAATGAACCTTGTCCTCAAGGTTCCAATAATTGCAGCTCTCTCTTTTGCGCTTCCACCTGTGTTTGACTACATCGAATTGCGTCCCGAGTGAATCCGAAAAACATGACGAACGATCAAGATTTTTACCACATTGTTTAGATTGATCGAACGAACTCCTCAAGGCTTTTGGAAAAATTCTCAATATTTTTCCCGATAAATAAGCCTCTTCAATTACCTTTTCAGATTCCGGTTCATTCACAATCACCAATTCTTGTTCGTCTTTTTTCCTTTCAACAACATGGAAATCTCCCAATATCCATTGTAGTTCTTCATTCTCATCTGTGGTTAATTCCTCATCTTCGTCCCAAATTATCTCCGTTAACTCCGATTCTTCTTCTTTCGGCTCTTCGTCCCACTTTATATCAGTTGAATCTGATTCTTCTTCTTCCGGCGAACTCACAAAAAATTGGGGTTCTTTGAAAAAATCACCGTCGTCCTCTTCCTCTTCCTTTTGCGGTAGGCTTGGCATTGGCGGCGGCGGTGGATCTTCGAAAAAGTCATCATCATCCTCGTCCTCTTCCTCCAGCGATAGGCTCGGCGGCGGCGGTAGTGGTGTTGTTGGTCGGCGGTGGCGGTCTCTTCGGCTCTTATGTTGGCGCCGTCCTTGACTTTGTTCGAGCAGTTTTTGGAGACCAATCCGTATCTCCTCCACGGATTTTTCCAATCGCTCTAAACGTTTTCTCTCGGACGACATAATTTCGCAAAGTGTTGATGTAATCTCAACTTTGCTCCAGCGTAGCTTTGATATAATCTCTGCCTTGCTAACGAAGCGTTGGTGTTAATCGCAACTTCGCTCTGATACCAATTGATACAATCTCTTGAGTATCATAAGAATTCTTTACGAAACGTAAGAAAACTATTCTTTATTATTTCTCTGCATTCTAAAACCCTAGCACAATACGACTATTTAAAGAGAATAAAACCCTAGAATCCTAATCTAACTAGGAAACATAATTACCTATACTAATAAAATACTAATAAAATATTAAATACCTATCCTATACCTAGAATACTACGGCTCCTATGTAAACTAAATAAACTAATAATTAAATAATGACTAACTAATAATTAACGATATATTAAATAATAATATATCGTATCACCCGAACAAGGCAATAACTTGCGGTTTAAATTTTCAACCGATCGATTCTCCGTCCGAGTTTCAAATCACTGCTACAGTGCTACTGACTACAGCATATATTGCAGATGCATGTTATGTTTCTAACCTTCACGTGCCTCTCTACCTCTCCCTTTCTCATGTGTGTGTCCTAAAATTTGTTTATATTACTTTTTTTTGGTTTATTTGAGATAGCCCCTCACTAACCTACATAATATGGGATAAGTTTAAGTGTTTTTTTAATTTTTTTTTTATTAAAACCCCGTTAGTTTTAAGTTTCGTATGATATAAAATCAAATAATTGATTTATACTTTTTTTACCCTTTCAAACCTTAATTAGGGTTTGTTCTATCTTATATTACTTTGATTATTATTATTTTTATTTATTTATCTAAGAAAAGGAATTTCAAAAAAATTGATTTTTTTAGTTTTTTTTTTTTTTTCCAAAGGTGGCTTGGGTGGTCGGAGTCCCGGTTAGCTGACTCAGTATTTGTTAACTTCAATTAGTTGACTTTCATTTTCTTTTATTTTATCTTTTTTTTTAAATTTTTTTTTTTCCGGCAGCGAGTCGTCGGAGCTCTGGTTAGCTGACTAAGCATTAGTTAACTTCAATTAGTTGACATTCATTTTTTTTTCTTTTATCTTTATCTTTTATTTTAATTTTTTTTTCCGGTGGCGGGTCGTTGGATGACTCATCATTAGTTAAGTTCAACATTAGTTGACATGGAAATTCATGGCGATGGAGGCAGCGACGATGGAGGCCGCGATGAAGGCGACGACACATCTCGACAATGACGAGTAAAGACCCTGCAACCGTTGTTCTCAAATCTGCGGCCCTGTTAAAACCAATTCAAGCGTCTCGTCGTTGGTGACGGCGGCCAATGAGTGGATGCCCGACTTCCACTCTTCCCTCCCACCACCACACTGTCCCCGCCTTCTCCCCTCTCCGCGCACGATATAGGATTTTGTTTGGTTGAAGATAATTGCATTCTCTTTCACATTAGCATATTCCACAGTTTAGATTCCACATTTTCAGCACAGAGAGTAGTGCTTACAGCCCTGTAGGTTCCTATAACGGGGGGGGGGGGGGTGTGGTGTGTTACTCTGATACTAGTTTTTTTTAATTCAAATTCACTGTTATTTTCTTTTTCAATTTTTTCAGTGTTGAATTTAGGCACATTTGTATTCGTCATTCCGACAAACCCGACGATGCAAAACGCTTCGCGACCAAGTTCAGATCTGGTGCCGTTCAATTCAAGCAAAAAGTTTTTTTTTTTTTTTCTTGTTTATTGTGATTTTCTTTATATCATTTTTGCTATGATGTTTTTCAATTTTGTTTATACTTGTTTCCGTTACTTTTTAGTTGATTTCGGGTTTTGCTATTTTAATTTATTTTATAATTATTGTCGAGAACTTTACAGTAGTTTTATAATTGTTTTCGATATTCTGTGTTGATTTACACAATTTATAATTGTTTACCATTTCTTTTATAACTGATTTCGTTCATTTGTAGTTGTTTTTATTTTTTGTAAATTTGTTTTTGTAAACCACTGTGTGTTATATAATTGTTTTACAGTTTTCTAATAGTTGATTATGGCGAAAAAAACGAACAGTTGGAAAAAATAGTTATTTTATAATAGTTTTTTTACAATTTACAGTTGTTTTTTTATTAAAACATGGCAAAAAATAGTTGTTTTCTCGAAAAAAAAATACCAAAAATAACTGAAAATTCAAATTAAGAAAAATGAAATAAAAAAATCTAAATTATAGTCGATTTCGGAAATATTATAGTTGGTTTTAGAATCTTTATAGTTGATACCGAACAAAAAAAAATGGAAATTAAAAAAATAAAAAAAAAAATTAAAAAAATTTTTAAATAAAAAATTAAAAGAAAAATATTTTTTAAAGCTATTATTGTTAGTTTTTAAATAAAATAATAAAAAAAACGAAAATTTAAATTTATTTAAATTATATATAAAAAAATTAGAGTTTGCAGATGGGAGTTTATGGAAAGATTTGGGAAGCGAATTTTTGGGATATAATCACACACGATTGTAGGGATCTCAAATTTTCGGATTTTGTGTGTGCGTCTTTCAGAAGGCTATTTTCGAGAATCATTAAAATAGTGGATTTTCTACTAATATTGAAAATATGGCTGGATCACCCTTATTAAAAAAACACTACCCAATTAAATACACCTGTCAGACTAGTATTACTTTTCCTTTTTCTTTTCAAAAGATGTTTACATCATCTTATTAATAAAAATACGGGCCTCGTTAAAAAACCTCGTCGGCCTAAAACAAGAATCGCAGTAGCAACCGATTTTTCAACATAAGTAAGTTAATTACATACATATAGCTCCACACCATACATCGGATAGAAAGAGATTCTCTAAATGCACGAAATAAACATTAAGAACACCGACATCGAATTCCAGAGGCATCATATAGCTCGGAGTTACCTGCAAATGGAAAATCCCAGGTGCTGTTAAATTCAAGTGAAAAAGCATAATACAGTAAAAATATGTTTTGAGCACTCATAATATCACATCCAAATTTCCAAAAATTCCGATTTTCCCAAAAATTTCCGAAAAATCCGATTTTCCAAAAAAATTCCGAAAATTCCAATTTTTTGTTTCTCTCCAAATATTACCCTGGTATAATATCAATATAATTATGTATACTATTTTAGGTGACTAAAAAATTAGGTATTTTCGAATTCCCCCGATCCATATCCGAAAGTTTCTGATTTTCGAAACACTTTTTCACTCCAATTTTCCACTTCCAATAAGAAAGGAATTTCTTCGAAAGTGCTAATTTCGATTCAATCCATCCGATTAGTACCGCTACTCATGCCAAATGATATCAACATTCTCAAACTAACTGTTAACATAAACAAACAAAAACCACATTTTACGGTTTCCATCTTTTCGGGTTATAATTTAATTAGCATTTAACCTTATATTTTACGACCATGGGGCATCAATTCTTGTTATAACTTGCCACTCTCCTTACCTAGGACCAATCAGACAAGAAAGAAGAACCGTAGCCGCCGCTAACTCAATTTCTGTGTGTACCATATTTCGAAAACATAAGAAAAAAAGTCGGGAGCAAGTAATTTACCTATAGCAAGCAGCTAACTGATACGATTTATTCTTTAATATATTATTTAATTAATTGTTTAGTTAGTATTTTATTATTAATTAATAAGATTAGTATATTTATAATATATATATAAGGTCGTGTGTTTAGGTTTAGGAGATTATTAGGTATTTAATTAGTATAGGTAATTACCTTTCCTAGTTAGATTAGGATTCTAGGGTTTATTATCTTTAAATAGTCATCTTGTGCTAGGGTTTTTATTATGCAAAGAGAAATAATAAAGAAGAGTTTTCTTACGTTCAGTAAAGAAATCTTATGATACACAAGAGATCGCATCAATTGGTATCAGAGCGAAGTTGCGATAACACCAACGCTTCGTTGAAGTTTGCGATAATACCAGTTGAAGTTTGCGATAATACCAACGCTTCGTTAGCAAAGCAGAGATTATATCAAAGCTAAGCTGGAGCAAAGTTGAGATCACATCAAAACTTTGTGAAAATCATGATGTCCGAAACAAGACGGTTAGAGCGATTGGAGAAATCCGTAGAGAGATTACGGATTGATTTTCAGAAATTGCTCGAACAAAGTAAAGGACGAAGTCAACGCCATCACAAAAGCCAAAGGGACCGCCGCCCATCACCGCCAACGCCACCGCCGCCATCACCGTTGCTTCCTCTGCCAAGCCTATCGCCGGAGGAAGAGGAAGAGGACGACGATGAATTTTTCAAAGAGCTAGCCACCACCGGCGCCGCTGCCGAGCCTATCGCCGGAGGGAGAGGAAGAGGACGACGATGCCTTTTTCGAAGAACCCCAAATTTTTGTGAGTTCACCGAAAGAAGAAGAATCGGATTCAATTGAGATAAAGTGGGACGAAGAGCCGAAAGAAGAAGAATCGGAGTCAACTGAGATAAAGTGGGACGAAGACGAGAAATTAACCAGGGAGGAGAACGAAGAGACACAGTGGATATTAGGAGATTTCCATGGTGTTCAAAAGAAAAGATACGAAGAACCGATGGTCAGTTTGGATGAGATAAAAGCTAACAAGACGATGGAAAAAGTTTATTTGTCGGGAAAAATATTGAATATTTTTGCTGAAGTAGCCTTTGGAATTTCATTGGTTCAGCATGAACAATGTGGTAAAAAGCTTGGTCGTTCATCGTATTTTTCGGAGTCAATCGGAAAGCAAGTCGATGAAGTCAAACATAGGTGGAAACGCAAAGGAGAGGGACCATAGTGACTCGAACCTTGAGGACAAGGTTCATTTCAAGAGGGGTGGTTTGATACGATTTATTCTTTAATATATTATTTAATTAATTGTTTAGTTAGTATTTTATTATTAATTAATAAGATTAGTATATTTATAATATATATATAAGGTCGTGTGTTTAGGTTTAGGAGATTATTAGGTATTTAATTAGTATAGGTAATTACCTTTCCTAGTTAGATTAGGATTCTAGGGTTTATTATCTTTAAATAGTCGTCTTGTGCTAGGGTTTTTATTATGCAGAGATAAATATTAAAGAATAAATCTTACGTTTCGTAGGAAATATTTATGATACTGAAGAGATCGTATCACTAACCAGCAAGAGGCGAAATCGCAGACGCATCGACAATGTCAACGAAAAACAGGACAACTTTATGCATCGAAAATCCGATAATTGCTTTAAAAGTTTTGGGAGCGGAATCACCATCGTCGTCGATCTTGGCGGTAAAGATGAAATACAATGAGTAAATGTAACTGACTGGTAGACTTTTGAATGCTCTCAACACTTCCACCAACTCGTATTTGGACACAAAAAACACGCACAAAATAAGCAAGTTGTCCTTAAATTTGGTTGATCGAATACAAAAAGGCAAAAAAGTTACATAGTTGATTGCAAATTGAACGTAACCCTTGAATCTTTGCGCGGCTGCGGGGTCGTTATAGCCGGCAAAATCTAGATCGTATTCGAGCTTCGCCACAGCCGTCTATCGACACATAATAGTAGTTTATACATAGGATAAAAAAAAAACAATTGGAGCTGAATAATTTAATGAAAAAAAAACCCCAAAAGATATCGGCGAACGGTCTTCTTAGTGATCCATAAATCGATGATTTTGGGATGAAAAGTTTCGGTCTTGAAAGAAAAAAATAGAATTTGGAGAGCGCATTGGCGTTTAGGGATAGGAGAGCGAATTAGGGTTTGAGAAAGAAGAGATTGAAGTGTGTAGGATATTTTCCTTTTTATTATTATTATACTGCTTGCATCATCCATTGTTTCCTTTCATTTTCCTATAATTATAAAATCAGCCCTCGCATTTTAGGATAATTACATTTTGAGATAATTTGTTTTAATGTTTCCAAAGTACAACATCTGCGGTAATAAAGTACTATAAGACACCTGCAACTTTAATTTTACTTTATCAATCGTATACCTGAAGCTCGAGGGCGAACAACGGGAAAATTGCGCACACTTCTCATTAGAGGCCATTTCTGCAAAACATGACAGATCACAAAGTACTAAGAACAAAATTGCACAGTACTAATTTGCCCCAGTTTCAAATACCAAAGTTCATACAACAATAAACTAAATCACTACAAAGCATGACATACAAACAAATAACCATACATGCATCTCAACCATACCACCTAAAATTAGTAAACAAAATGCAATTAACTAAACATTCTCTCAATCTGCACTAATAAAACATGATAGAGCACAAAGTACTAAGAACAAAATTGCAGAGTACTAATTTCCCCCAGTTTCAAATACAAAATGCAATTAACTAAATATTCTCTCAATCTGCACTAATTTTACTTGCAAGATTTATTCGCACCAGCAAGTTCTTGATCTCTAGCTTGAAGAATAGCTTCTAGCTCCTCAATTTTCTTCTTCAAAATTATTATTTCATCATCTCTCGCTTCGAGAAGAACTTCTGCTCCGTTAAATCCACTATTAGTGCAATCATCCAAACAAGTGGCTGGAAGATTGATCAACTTGCTCTCTTCGGATTTTGGAATAAACAAAACAACCTAAGTAAACAAATAATTAACACAAATTGTTATCACTGTACTTCACAATTTTACATTAAATAGAGAAAATAAACTAGTGGTACTAACTAGTCATTACCTTTTCAGCTGTAAGTTCACTTAGTGCTATTTGAAACTTCGACTCTTCTCGGCCTGTCTTGCTGCTGTCCCACCGGAAAAATCGAGGGAATCAGCTCAAGCTTGTCGGGGACCCGATAGAGGGGACCCTTTCATATAACCAAGCCTGCCAATTTTATAAAAATGCATATGTTATGGAAATTAAGAATCAAAATACAAATAAAAAGTGATATTAAAACATATATTACTTACTAATAATCCGATTGTGCAACCATTGACGTACGTCTTCTTTCCAGTTGCATTTGCCCTCATTTCACCGATCAAGTAATCGGACACCGCTTTTCCCCACGCATAAGAACCTAAATCCGACAAATCCTCTAAATACGAAAAAATAAACGACGGGGTCGAATAGTTTCCTTGAGGAAATAATACACAGTTACAAACAAAAAGAATGTATGTTCTACAAAAATCATCTATACAATCATCCTTACAAGCTAAATCAACTAATAGGTCAGCTAATTCATTTCTGAAAGTCTTTTCTTTTTTTCCGCAAAATAGTTCGTCAAAAATTGAAGACTTCATCTTCAATTTTAAGTCAATAGGTTGCCCGATATACCGCAACCCCATCACCATAGAAAACTCCGAGGCTACAAAAGGTACCTCAATTTCTTCTCCAAACCTAAACGACATTGTATTAGCCTGAAAACGTCTCATCACGGCTAACACCTTAGTCAAACTATGACTAAGGTTTGGCATATTCAGAAAAATTCCAAATGGAGTGCTTTTGATAGCCTCCAATTGTGCGGTCCCCATCTTTAATTTTACTTTATCAATCGTATCCCTAAAGCTCGAGGGCGAACAACGGGAAAATTGCGCACACTTCTCATTAGAGGCCATTTCTGCAAAACATGACAGATCACAAAGTACTAAGAACAAAATTGCACAGTACTAATTTGCCCCAGTTTCAAGTACCAAAGTTCATACAACAATAAACTAGATCACTACAAAGCATGAAATACGAACGAATAACCATACATGCATCTCAACCATACAACCGAAACTTATAATACAAAATGCAATTAACTAAATATTCTCTCAATCTGCACTAATTTTACTTGCAAAACATGACAGAACACAAAGTACTAAGAACCAAATTTCACAGTACTAATTTCCCCCACTTCCAAATACTAAAATTCATACCAAAGTTCATACAACAATAAACTAAATCACTACAAAACAAATAACCATACATGCATCTCAACCATACAACCTAAAATTAGTAAACAAAATGCAATTAACTAAACATTCTCTCAATCTGCACTAATAAAACATGATAGAGCACAAAGTACTAAGAACAAAATTGCAGAGTACTAATTTCCCCCAGTTTCAAATACAAAATGCAATTAACCAAATATTCTCTCAATCTGCACTAATTTTACTTGCAAGATTTATTCGCACCACCAAGTTCTTAATCTCTAGCTTGAAGAATAGCTTCTAGCTCCTCAATTTTCTTCTTCAAAATTATTATTTCTTGATCTCTAGCTTGAAGAATAGCTTCTAGCTCCTCAATTTTCTTTTTCAAAATTATTATTTCAACATCTCTCGCTTCGAGAAGAACTTCTGCTCCGTTAAATCCACTATTAGTGCAATCATCCAAACAAGTGGCTGGAAGATTGATCAACTTGCTCTCTTCGGATTTTGGAATAAACAAAACAACCTAAGCAAACAAATAATTAACACAAATTGTTATCAGTGTACTTCACAATTTTGCATAAATAGAGAAAATAAACTAGTGGTACCAACAAGTTATTACCTTTTCAGCTGTAAGTTCACTTAGTGCTTTTTGAAACTTCGACTCTTCTCGGCCTGTCTTGCTGCTGTCCCACCGGAAAAATCGAGGGAATCGGCTCAAGCTTGTCGGGGACCCGATAGAGGGGACCCTTTCATATAACCAAGCCTGCCAATTTTATAACAATGCATATGTTATGGAAATTAAGAATCAAAATACAAATAAAAATTGATATTAAAACATATATTACTTACTAATAATCCGATTGTGCAACCATTGACGTACGTCTTCTTTCCAGTTGCATTTGCCCTCATTTCACCGATCAAGTAATCGGACACCGCTTTTCCCCAGGCATAAGAACCTAAATCCGACAAATCCTCTAAATACGGAAAAATAAACGACGGGG
The DNA here is from genome assembly GCF_000504015.1 of Erythranthe guttata. Next base: position 468,476 of record NW_012193445.1, read on the forward strand.
TCGAATAGTTTCCTTGAGGAAATAATACACAGTTACAAACAAAAAGAATATATGTTCTACAAAAATCATCTATACAATCATCCCTTACAAGCTAAATCTACTAATAGGTCAGCTAATTCATTTCTGAAAGTCTTTTCTTTTTTTCCGCAAAATAGTTCGTCAAAAATTGAAGACTTCATCTCCAATTTTAAGTCAATAGGTTGCCCGATATACCACAACCCCATCACCATAGAAAACTCCGAGGCTACAAAAGGTACCTCAATTTCTTCTCCAAACCTAAACGACATTGTATTAGCCTGAAAACGTCTCATCACGACTAACACCTTAGTCAAACTATGACTAAGGTTTGGCATATTCAGAAAAATTCCAAATGGAGTGCTTTTGATAGCCTCCAATTGCGCGGTCCCATCTTTAATTTTACTTTATCAATCGTATCCCTAAAGCTCGAGGGCGAACAACCGGAAAATTGCGCACACTTCTCATTAGAGGTCATTTCTGCAAAACATGACAGATCACAAAGTACTAAGAACAAAATTGCACAGTACTAATTTGCCCCAGTTTCAAGTACCAAAGTTCATACAACAATAAACTAGATCACTACAAAGCATAAAATACGAACAAATAACCATACATGCATCTCAACCATACAACCGAAACTTATAATACAAAATGCAACCGAAATCTCGATCGCCACAGCCGTCTACCGACACATAGTAGTAGTTTGTACATAGGATAAAAAAAAAAAAAATCAATTGGAGCTGAATAATTTAATGAAAAAAAAAAAAGTTTCGGTCTTGAAAGTAACGAGCTTGCACAATTCCTTGACTTGTCTGAGTAGCCTGCTTATCCTTGAACGGCGTTTCACCGCTACCGTTTCGGTTTCGGTTTCGGTTTCGGACTCAGGATTAAACTTGAGTTTAAAAAATATATCCGTGATTATTACCTTGCATATCATAATTCGATTTCCTGCGGTCCAGAAAGCCGTTTGATCCCATGTCTCTCGCTCTCCTCTCAACGAAGCCCTAATTAGTTGTTTATTCCCTTGCATTGTTTGTTGTTTGTTATATATAGAGCTATGTAAATGGGCTGGATTTTGTGGAGTGGGCTGGACCCACTGTCTTACTGCCGGGCCGATCTACTCCTCCACATTGGAATATAATTTTGATTTTAATTACAAAATACAAATTAATTTTGTTTGTATTACATTAACTTATATAAACAATTCTAACAATCATTTTATATATTGGCAAGACATAATGTAAAGTGATAATAAATAATGTAAAATAAATTATTAAAAATATTAATATAATAAAGTTTAAAAAGCATAAAGAACTCCGGTTCAATATCCCCAAACATTTATTATTAATTATATACATTATTAAAATCTACTGTTGAAAAATATAAAGAATACTCAATTAAATATAAACAAATGCGTGACTTAATACAATCTCACTTAGGTTAATTAAATAGATAGTGTTAGGAATTCGAATAAAAAATAAAATAAGATGTTTATTTTGAAGAAAAATATTTATATTATAACTCATTCCAATTAGTTTTCTTACTTTAAAATAAATATATATACTCAAAATACTATATTGTGATTTTTCTTTTAATATTTAGTTTAATCAAATAGTAAAATTTGATTGATTAAGCTCAAATTATTTCAGTTAGTAAACGTTAATCAAATATTTGAATCAATGAAACTTAATAATTGACAAGAACGTATTAATTGAAGTAACTATTTATAATTAAAGTCTAATATCTTTTTAGGGTAAATGAGTGATAACCCCCTAGTTTTGAAAATATATATGAGGAGGTCCTAAGATTTTTTCTCTTCTAGTAAAAAACCTCCTAGTTTTGAATATGGATCGCCTCATTCTAGGTGCACGAAAGGAGAGTACACGCCTGGAGGAATACATATATGTATTCAATGGTACACAACATTACTGATTGAACTTTTTAATTAGGGTTCCTCAACTTTTTAATCAGGATGTCGTTTCTTGATAAAAAAAAATCAATTGATTTGCAGTCAATAAATTGTTACTTATTTTTCAATTTTTTAATTTTAAATTTTTAATAGAAATTTTGGCCACTGATTTCAATTTTTTTATTATTTTTTATTTTTAATAGAAATTTGGCTACTGATGTCCTGTTAAACATTCTGCTGCTAACACTTCAAATATCAACATTTATGATATTATATTGACTATTCAATTGTTCTTCCATGGATATATTGGAAACTTTCTTCTTGATTCTTTCAACACTTAGGTTATTTTCTATTTATTTACAATTGTCTGTTGTATTCCTGTTTTTTTTAATAATGTATAATGAATGTTAGAACAACATTCGACAACGACAATCGAGGAAAGTAGAACAGATCATAATTCATTATCTTAAACTGCTGGGAACTTTTTTAGTGGTGTAGATGTGATCGTATACCTGGAGTCATATATAGTCACATGTAGTAAGAAGAATGAACATAACTACATCTGACTATAGTTGATGACTACATATAGTCATATCTAGTCATGTGCAGTAACAATAATGCACATAACTACTTGTGACTATAGTTCACCGAAGTAAATTTATCAATAAAGTGTTTTTCATTGTTTTTTTGTATTTTTCATGTAATGTAATTCGAATTTTGCAGGTATTTTTTGAGTTCACCAAAGTATTTTTTGTACAGCCATCATCGAATTTTGCAGTTATTTTTTGAGTTTTGGTTTTAATTTTTTTTCTTTTTTTTTCTTGTGAAGCAGTGAGTTTAATTTTAGGAGTTGACTTGTACATAAAACGTGATTGTTGTGGCAAGAAATATAATAAAAAAAAACTCGAAACTTGTTCCTGGTGGTGGTGCGACAAAACTGACTGTTCATCCATTGAATGCATAGACAAGGTAATGAATTTTAATGTGCTTCTTAATATATTGAATCACTGTTTATTGGTCCTCAAATGATTTGTTTACTTTTGTTTTTATACTTGGGAGTATATGTAGATTCGTGATGAGAATATTTTGTTGGTAATATGATATTCATATTTTATTTATCGAGAATGAAATAGGTGACTAATTTACGTGTGTTTCAACTATTATTTTATCTATGGTGTTCCACTTCAACTTGCTTTGATCTTTGACCTTTGGTTATACGAAGAATAATGACTAGCATACTCTGTTTGTAATTTGATTTTGATAATATAAGCTGTGTCGTATCGCTTGGAGAACAAAGTCAGGTACTTGAAGGGACAAATAAAGTCACATGCACGTATATAGTCACATGTGGTCATATACATGTAGTCATATATAGTCATGTGTAGTAACATACAGTAATATATGGTGTAGTCACATGTAGTAATATATAGTTACGTGTAGTAACATACAATAATATATGGTGTAGTCACATGTAGTAATATATAGTTATATATAAACTATATGTAGTCATGCATGAGTTATGTGGGGAGTATCTATGTATACCAGTGGGTTAGTGCGTGTGTGCACATTTAAATTTGAACCAAAATTCGTTGTTTGTTTAACTCTTTTTCGTTTTCACAGGTCTTGGTGTTTGAATTACTATGTAGTAAGTTTTTGCGGAGTGGATTGTGTTCGTTGTTCAAAACAAGCAGTTCTCGTGTTGACAAGTGCGATTTGAGTCAAATTTAGTCGTATATATAACTGTAGTCATCTATAGTTCCATGTAGTTATATATATTTATATACAAGCTATGTGGGTTTTCTGATGTATAGTGATCTTGATGATTGTGTTTTTTTTTCACTTTTTTGTTAGGCATTAAATTATTTATCATATCAAGAATCAAATTTTGAATTTTTTTTATTGGTATAGATGATTTTTTATATATATAATCAACGGTTTTTATAATCGATCGATCATAACTTTGGGGTAAATAAACAGTACATGGCTATATATAACTATACATGACTGTGGTATACTATAGTCATGTGTAGTCAATTTCAGTACATTAAGTTAAAAATTTAAAAAAAAAATTTAAAAAATTAAAAAATAAAAAAAAATAAAAAAATTAAAAAAATAAAATTAAAAAAAATTACAAATTAAAAATAATTAAAAAATTAAAAATTAAAAAATTAAAAAATTAAAAAAATACAAAAAGATGGTACGTATAAAAAAATAATAATAAAATAAAAATTTATAATTTTATATTAAAAAATCTGAAAAAATGATAAATGCAGGTCTAAAAATGTGGAGTGCAGTTAGCAATAATGTTGAATGCAGTTGGAAAAGCTGACTGTAGTTGGTTAAAATTTACAAATAAGGGCATAATAGTACTTTTGCCCCTCCAGGGGTGTATCTCAAAAAAAGAATTTTAGGGGTGGACTTATCCCTATATATTTTCCATTCTAGGGGTGTATATCAAATGGCCCCATCTTTTTAATTAAATTTTATCGAAACCACTATTGTATTCAATTTTTTGTTCTTGATGGTTTTTTTGGTGAAATTGCTGAGGGGAGGAACTAGGAAGAAACTTGCGGATTCACCGACCTGAAACCAAAAGTGGATTAACTTTTTTTTTTTTTTTTTTTTTTTTTTTTTTTTTTTTTTTGAGTTGTAATTAGTAGTAGATTACATTAATTCGTATTGGAATATGCACATTTTTTGTATTTTTCGATAAGTTTGTAGCAGATTATATCTTATATATAAAAGAAAGAAACGCCGGGCAACCCTAAAAAACCCTAATGGTATTTATTTAATTATTTATTTTTAATATTTTTTCTCTACTAATCTTTATATATAAAAAGAAAGAAACGCTGAGCAACCCTAAAAAACCCTAATGGTATTTATTTAATTATTTATTTTTAATATTTTTTCTCTACTAATTTTCAAAAATTATCAATCTCTTATTTTTCATTAATGTATTTCAAATTTTAAGAGATAAAGATAGAAATTCGATAGGTTAAATCTATATCTATATATTTGGATTATAAATCTTAATATGTAAAATTTAAACAAAATAGTGTTATATAAAATACTAGTTCTTCACCCGTGCGTTGCACGGAGGTCAGTTTTAAAATGAGAAAAATAATAATATGTAAACGACTATCTCTTTATAACAACACCAATTCAAGTAAAACAAAATGGAAGGAAATAAAAAAATCATAAACTTTATCTCTTAATTCAGAGTTTTAACATATGAAATTAAATTAAATATTACAACGAAGAAAACGTGAAGCGCGCAAACACGATATGAAGATTAAGTGAAATCACTTAAAACATATGGTATAACTCTATTTCGAGGTGAATGCAACCTACTACACAGTGTCAATCTTTTGCAAAATAACTAACTTAACAACAAACACGGTAGCAGAGAAGTAACACAATAAATATTCAAATAACCTGTAAGTTTATTACTAACCGCGTTTAATTAGTGATGCACATTACTCAAACAACAATACAACTTATAAATATTGCAAAAGAGATAAGATGTATATGCCTTTATTGATACCAATGCTGATATCAATACCGATATCAATATGGATACCAATATTGATATTAATATCGATACTAATACTTATACTAATTAATATCCATACTAATACTGATACTAATTAATATCGATACACATACTAATACCAATACTGATACTAACTAATACTGATACTAATACTGATATCAATACTAATACTAATACTAATACTAATACTAATATTAATACTAATACTAATATTAATACTAATACTAATACTAATACTAATACTAATACTAATACTAATACTAATATTAAAGCTAATACTAATACTAATACTAATACTAATACTAATAGTCTAATATTAATTCTAATACTAATACTAATACTAATACTAATACTAATACTAATACTAATACTAATACTAATACTAATACTAATACTAATGCTAATACTAATACTAATTCTAATACTAATACTAATACTAATACTAATACTTATACTAATACTAATACTAATACTTATACTAATAACTAATACTAATACTAATACTAATACTTACTGATATTGATACAAATACTGATAGTGATAGTGATAGTGATGCTGATATTGATACTGATATTGATACTGATACTGATGTTAATACTGATAATGATGTTGATAGTCATATTGATACTCATAGTAATATTAATATTAATACTAATACTATTACTAATAATGATACTCATATTAATACATATACTAATATTGTTACTCATACTGATACTCATGCTGATAAAAATAGTAATATTAATACTAATATGAGTATCAATATTAGTATCAATTTCAGTATCAATATCAGTATTAGTATCAATATTAGTATTCATATCAGTATAATTAGTATAATATTATTACTAATACTAATACTAATACTAATACTAATACTTACTGATATTGATACTGATACCGATAGTGATAGTGATACTGACACTGATACTGATATTGATATTGATACTGATGTTAATACTGATAATGATGTTGATAGTCATATGCATACTTATAGTAATATTAATATTAATATTAATACTAATACTATTACTAATATTGATACTCATACAAATACTGATACTAATATTTTTACTCATACTGATACTGATGCTATAAAAATAGTAATACTAATACTAATATTATACTAATAATATTGATACTAATATTAATATTGATACTAATACTGATATTGATACTGAAATTGATACTAATATTGATACTCATACTTATATTGATACTGAAACTGATACCGATACTGATACATACACTGATACTATTACTGATA
>NW_012193445.1:475526-489416 GCF_000504015.1 Erythranthe guttata
TTGATACCGATACTAATCTCAATCGAATCTCGGGTAGCGAGAATTGATGGAGAGTAGTTAGTGCGTGTAGTCATGTTAGGGACATTTGTGATTTAGTTAGGGACATTTGTGATTTAATACTAATATTTATACTAATACTAATATTAATACCAATACTAATACTAATACTAATACTAATACCAATACTAATACTATTACTAATACTAATATTAATACTAATTCTATTATTAATAATGTTACTAATACTAATATGTTAATATTGTTAATGTTATTGCTAATACTAATTTTGATGCTAATGATAATCTAAATATGTTAATTATGATTGTAATTCTAATATTATCCAAATCCTTATCGTATTCCTAATTCTATTCATAACACTAATCATAGTTCGAATCATAATCATAATCATAATCCTATTCCTAACACTAATCATAAGCCTAATAATTTTAATACTAATGATGCTAATGTTAATTCTAATTCTAATCTTAATTATAATTCTATGAAGATATAACCCTAATGTTAATCATATTCCTAATACTAACATATATCACTAATTATCGTACTAAGCATAATCATAATCTTAATTATAATTCTAATACTAATATTAATCATAATCTAATATTATAATAATCCTAATCACAGTATGAATCCCATTTCTAGTATTACTACTACTAATTCAAAGAATCTTAATTATAATTTTAATTCCAAAACTAATATTAATCACAAATTCTAATTTACAGATCTGTTTTTGCAATGATCTATTATTTAGTATAAATAAATAATTATATTCAATCTCGAACATTTATATCAAATTTCTTATGTGTGGTAGCTGCATGAACCATAAAAAAACACATATTAAATATATTAGAAATTAATATTTATTATATTATCAAACTGACATTAAAATTATTTAAAATATTATAAGGGTATAAGCAAACGTTAAGACGTAAAAGAACAATAATCATTGTTAATAAGATAAATTATGAAAATCCTCTTGAACTTAGGCTAAATTACAGAAAACACCCCAACTTATCGGTGATTACCGAAATTCTCCTGATGGTTGTTTATGTCTTACACGACCCCCTTATGGTTGATTTTTTTACGGAATCTTTTTAATTTCATATAATGTCCCAAAAAATATGGAGTCTACCCTTGCAGACGTGACATTTCTTTTATCGTACATTTTAAACTCAAAAGTTACCCTCATGGGTGGTTATGGTAATAATAAAAATTTGTGAAAGTGTTATTTAAGAAGAATAAAGATTTCGTGTAAAGTTCACCTAAGGGTAATTTTTGTCTTTAAAAAGTACCATAAAGAAATGTCGTGTGTGCAGGGTATAATAAGGATTAAAAATTCCTTGAAAAATCATACCATAAGGGGGTCAATGTAAGACGGAAACAAACATTAGGGGAATTATTAATATAAACTATTTACGGCAAGAGCACTTCGAGTGGCATTATTAAATGAGCTATCAAAACATTTAACCACCATTTTTATACTCCAAAATAGTAATTTTTAATTCTAATAGAGTTATGAAATGAGGTATTTTGATATTTCATCTTTCAGAATGTAAAAATACATTATGCAATCATGGAGTATAAAATATCAAACATGAGTTATGAATTTAACCATCTTAGTGTCCATTTAGAAAATAACATATGGCAATTAGATATATTTAATTAACAACTATTTAATACCTATGGTTGGAGCAAATACATAATGTAAAATATCAAAATAAAATATTAAATAGCACATAAATACTTGCAAACTCATTTTGATACTTTTGGGTTAGTGTTGCTCTAGATATTTAACTATATTTATTAGAGTTATAATGAAATACTTATTAGTGGAATACAATATATAGTATATACGACCATTATACATTTTAAACAAAACAATTGATATTCTTAATGTTAGCCATTAAATAAAAGTGGATAAATGAATTTAATACCAAAGAGAATTATTATTATTTTGAAATATATAAAATCAATTCATTTTTTTATGATTTGATTAAGCTTCACTTAGGTTATTCAATATATTAGTATAATCATGATAAAATTTGTATTTTAATTAGTATATAATTTAAAAGGTTAAATCAATCGTAAAATTTATTGCCACTGGATTCAGTGAAGAAAAAATAGTTATTTAAATAATAAAATGAAACTCATGTAGTATGATTTTCAATATGGTACATAATTGGGAGTACATTACTCTACACATGGCATAACAAATAGTGTCAATTTTTGCAAGATAGTAAATTCAAACATGTATCTTTCTTTTTTACAGATAATATTAATATATAATATTAAATTAGTAAAAAAAATACATATTCTCTTGTCATGCTCATGTAAAATGTATAATATCAAATAATTTATTCTGCAATATTTTTTTTAATATAAATCCAATTTTATGAATTAAAATTAAAAAAATTCGTAACGCCACCAATCATGCAATTATAATAAGGGAAGATTTTAAATCGAATTTGACTAAATTCAAATTAAATTAATTATAAAATGAAATAAAAAAAATAAATTTATTTAGGGTTTCTAAGAAAGTTGATATATTTAGAGCATTTTATAAATGGTAGGATATAAATATATTAATAAAATAATTAAATATATTTAATTACCTCTAATTTTGGAAAATGATGACATGTTTTTTGATGATTTATTTCCACCAATCAATTCGCCACTTGGGATGAAATTGATTACATGTCATCAATTGTAATTGCCAAATGTCAATCAATTAGCTATGCAATTCAACTTTTATATATTATATAGATGAATAATACTATATTGTTAAATTTTACTATGTGTGTGTACTATATTTTCTTATTATGTATTAAATTGATTTTTTTTTACTCTTGAAATAATATCCCGTGCATCGCACGGGGAAAAAATGTTAGTTAATATTAAAGTGGATTACGTTAATTGCATAGTGATTTCGATGAGTATGTAGTGGATTTCAATTTTGACTACTGTGTAGTGTTTTTCATTTTTTCGGTGAGCTCTGTTTCTGAAATTTCGGGAGGCATCGGTGACCATGGGAGATGGAAGGCGATCTAGGTTTAGGAAAGTGTCAGGGCAAGTATATCCAGAGTGTACGAAGGGGAGTGAAACCACTTGGTTTTGAAGTTATGTGGATCCGTAGAGATCACTGCGAGGGTGTTATTACTAGGCATTGGATAACAAAAAACCATCCAGCCTAGAGCGGTGGTTATGCAATAATAAGGGATGTCGGTTAGATCTTACGGAATGGAATCAGTGAGTTGTTAAAAAGCCACATATTAGAATCGACGAACTCCACCAGCTCCTATCCGGATCAGTCGGCGGCGACCAGGGAATCTATTGGAAAAATTATACGAGGAGATCCAGTGGACGCGTGAGGGTGATAAAAATACACAATTTTTTCATGCCAGAGTTAACAAGTTGAGGGATGATTCAGGTGCTTGGAAGGACAATGTAGACGATATTGAGCGAGTGGTTTCAAAATACTTTGGACACATTTTTTAATCCACCAATCCGGATATGGCAGAGATAGATGATGTGATGGGTTATATTGAGCCGGGGATTTCCTCTGGACCCGATGGATTGCTTGTTTAATTTTATACTAAATATTGGCATATTTTAGGTCTGAGATTATTTCTTGTATCCTTGAATTCCTTAATAATAAATTTCACTTATATTGTTCTCATTCCTGAAATGAAAATCCATGAAAAAATACTGATTAGTCTTTATAATGTCATTTACAAATTTGGTTCACTGATAATGTTCTCGTTGCTTTCGAAATTAATTAAGTTACTCTAATAAGCGTGGAAATTATATGCCAATAAAACTCGATATTAGTAAGGCCTACAACCAGGTTGAATGGACTTTTCCGGAAAAAAAATTATCATCTTGGTTTTCCCTTGTCGTTTATTGAACTCATTATTCTTTGTATCTCGTCTGTCTCATATCCTTCGCCAAGGCAACCCTCTATCCCCATACATGTTCATTTGTTGTGCATATGCACTCATGGCCATGGTCCGAATGGAGGTGAATTAGGGTGATCTTTATGGAGTGCAAGGGGCTCGAACAACCCCTAAAATTTCCAACCTTTGCTTCACCGACGACACCCTCTTCTTCCGCGAAGCCTCGGATTCGGACGCCACGGTTTTTACTTTTTAGATCCATCCTCGACAAATATACAAGAACTTCGGGCCAAGAAATTAATCTCGAGAAGTCTACAATAATGTTTAGCCCCTCTACCTCCCAGGCCAACCGAGATTCCATTCACAGCATAGTCGGCTTCAAGAGTGTTGAAAGGCACGACAGATACCTTGGCATGCCAGCAACCCTGGGGCGAACCAAAAATGAGATATTCGCATACCTCCCGGACCGGATCGGATTTGGGATAAGATGAAAGGGTGGGAGAGAAGATGTTTTCACATACGGGAAATGAGGTATTAATTAAGTCGATTCTTTCAATCAATACCTACTTATGTTATGAGTTGTTTTATGCTCCCTTTTAGTCTACTAAAGGAAATCAAATCGGCTATCCAACGCTACTAGTGGAGTAATGGGTCTTCCAAGCGAATGGCGTGAGTATCGTGGAAGAAACTTTTCTACTCTAAAAATTCGGGAACATCGGCTTTAGTAAAATGAAAAGCTTCAACTTGGCTCTTTAGGCAAAACAGGCATAACGTGTTATGACATGCCTCGAGCTGCTCTTGACCAAGATTCTTAGAGCCAATACTTTGTGCATGGGGATTTCATTAATGCTGAAGTGGGGTCTCGACCGTCGGCAAAATGGAGAATATTCTTCTTGCTCGGCCATATCATAAATCGGGAATGAGAAGGCGCATTGGACATCGTGAAACCATGTCTATTTGGGGAAACAAGTGGCTAGTTGACGAGGGAAGTCGCAAAATTATTACTAGGAGACCGATGGATAGCCCATTTCCGGACAAGGTGGCTAACATTATTGATCCCCTATCACACACATGGAATCTTTCACTTATCATGAAGGTGTTTTGGCGAGTCGATACTAAAATATTGGCAGTTCCGATCATAGTATCAATCCCTGGATAGAAGAATTTGGCATTTCACTCCCCACTGTAAATTTACATGACAGACAATTCTTGCTAACGCAAGATCCTGGAAAACACTCTCCTTGGGCACGACAATGATGATACAAACACCTCGCCCACTTGTGAGTTGACTAACTTTGAATGGAAGAAATTCTGGGAAATGGACATCCCACCAAAGATTCGCATCTTTATTTGGCGGGCAGGCCTGAACATTTTTCCCACGAACGCCGAGCCTTACCGTAGGAAGATTGCAAACTCTCCATTATGCCAAAGGTGTAATGAAGTTGAAAAAATTATTCATGTTACTCATGAGTATCGTGGCATGTCCAGAATTTGGTTGAATCAGCCCTTGTCAAATTCTCACTTGACGGATTCGCTGAATTTTAGCGTGTGGTTGGGGCATGTGATGCAAACGCTCTCAAAGGAACACCTTCAATTGACAACTGTGGTGATGTGGCAGGCGTGGAACAACAGGAATAATGAGATCCATGCAGAAGGGACGATGAAATCAGCTATCGATTTGATGGCGCCCAGTGCTTCGCTTCTTTCAACGTATAGTGAAGCAAGAATGACCAACATTATCCCTAAGAAAATTAATCACCCGGCGACATGGAAACCCCTTTCCGCAGAAATGATTAAGTTCAATTTCGATGCCGCTTTTGGTTTTATTTGTTTTGAATTTGTTAAAAGATCTAACAATCAGCTTGCGGATGTTGTAGCTAAGATGGATATTACATCTTGTTCTGAAGGGCTCTCTCTCCAATTTGGAAGGTATATTTTGAAAAAGAAATTTTGAACAAAACTTTATTATGGAAAAAGAAGTTGAGGTAAGAATAGATTATTTTCTCTGTAAGACAATATTGGCGCGTAAATTTGCTTACGCTCTTAGCCAATTGCCCCCAAGATACAACGACTTTAGGGATCGAAATTTTCAGCACAACAAAAGTCGAACTACATCGAACAAAACGTGAGCATTGAACTTTCTAGACGCGAAAGAAGAAATGAACAATATGATTTTAGCATGCAGAGGTTTGCTAGAATTGGAAAGAGTAAATTTGCATTCTGCATGGGCTCTATTTATAGGACTGAAAAACTTGTGTACAAAAGGCGCGCACGTGGACACACATGTCACTTTCCGATTAGCTAAGAGTATTAAACTTAGATTAATTAATTAAGTCTACAAAAATTAATTAATCTTGGGCCCAAGGCCCCAAAATAGGAACAACCCCAAACCAATCAACGCCCAACGCCCAACAGGTCACAGACCAGGCAGCGCGCGTGTGACTTTGCACTTAAGCTCACACTTGTTTATTAATTATACTACTAGCTAACCATGTTTCACTATTTAAAGTGTTCTCATCAAGGCCATTTTTTCAATGTGGGGTAGTGATTTTTCACTTTCTCATTTCCATAAATTAATTTTATTTAAATGTAAATCTTTATGCATTAATTTCTCATTCTTGCAAAATCGATTTTGAGAAATTAACTACATTAGATTAATCTACTTGAAACGTAGATCATGACTTTAAATTATATTTCCATGTTCAATAAACGGAACTCACTTTAATATTTATTAAAATTGGTTTTATACCCAAATTTTCCAACAATCCCCGCATGAATGAGATTAATGCATCCATGTGACACTTTGAAAGTCCAAGCGAATTACTATTGCATGGGGCGAGGTAGTTTGTGGCTTTGAACCTTCCGTAGTAAAATGTTGTCGGATTTACTTAGGCTCTGATTGTTTCAAGGAAAATGATGAGTAAAAATATGAAATTATTAGGTAAATTGATTTTCATGTTTGGTTGCAAGGTAAAATGTTAGGTAATGTAATTAAGAGAAAAAAGTGGGAAAAAAATTACACTAAAACTAGGAAATGCATTTTCCTCAAAAAATATAAAGAAAATGCCATGTAATTCTCTTCTTTTCTCTTCTCTCTCCCTTTTTTCTTCTTTTCTCTCCCCCTCTTTCTCTCCTTCTATCTCTCCTCTCTCTCGAAGTGCTCTCTCTCCTCTCTAGTCTCTCTATCTATTCTCTCTCTCTCTCTTTTTTGTCCTCTCTCCTCTTCTTCTTCTCTCTCACACACATCATAACAATAAATTATTAAATTAAATTCATATTTACAGTTTTTTTTTTCTTTTTTTAACATGACAGTTTTTTTTCTAACATAACAGTTTTTCATTTTCTTTTTTACAGAAAATAAAATTACTCCATTTAATAATTCATTGTTATTTTCACATTTTTTTTCCTAGAAACCAAATAAAAGTAAGTAAAATAATTTTCCACAAAGCCATTTCCATCCCCATTTTACTTAAGAACCAAACACAACTGGGATTTCAAAAGTCTTTGATTTCCTTTTCCTTTACATTTTCATTTTCCTTATTTTGAAATCCATGAACCAATCAGAGCCTTATTGCTTAGTGAACGCGGTGTCTTGAACTAATCAGCTTTTTGTGTAAACCAAGTCAATAGCACTTACATAATAATACTTCTAGCTCCTCTTGTTCTCATGTTGTGTCTATTTCGACCTTGGACTTTATCTCGGATTCAAAAGTGTTTCTCATTTGAAGTGGCCCCACTTCTCACTTACATAGGTGACTTCTTATTAAGAGTATCCCACGTTACTCCACCTTATAGCATAGGTCATTTGACTTAACCTCACCACACTTTACAGGTTTACACTTGGACTAGAGGAATGAGTTGGATTTATTCCAAGTGCTCGTTTGAATATTCATAACTTAGTTGTCTCATTGAACTAAGATTTTGGGATCTCCAATCTCCCTTCTCCATGTTTCTCCTAATATAATTTATTCTTCCTCAAAAAAAAAATCTCGATTAATTAAACCAAGTAGCCCATTTTGTATGATGTTCTTCATGTTCCACTTTTTTTTTCATTATGTTGTTAGTTTACAAGGTCTCTGTTGGTTTATTAGTTTGCAAGGTCTATGTAGTATTTTTCTTACATTTTGTGGACTAGGTAGGTGCACGTGTGTTGGACGTGTCCTATGAATTTTTCTATCTATTTCTTAGTTATGTATCGTGCTTACTCTAGTTTACCAAAATAATATCATTAAATTTATGAAATGTAAAAAAAACTTATTACAATGTTTATTTTTGTTAATACAGTGTACATAGAATCTAGTTTTATTTAATAATGAAATACTTAAACATATTTATACTTTATTTTTTGATCAATTAACACTTATTTGTATTTTGTGTTTTGTTAATAATGAATTTCTTTAGATTTCTTTTTTCGACCATAACCAAAGTTTGAAACTGAAACCAAAACTTGTTGGGAACTTGTTCGAAACAATAATAACTCATAGACATGGAGTTGTATTTGTACATCAACATCTCAGTCCGCAATTATTCAATCCACGTCTATAAATTCAGTTGACAATGACTCCAATAGGTGACAAGCACTGCTTGAAACTTAATTAACCACACTCAACTTATAAAGTGATAAACCCTCGAACCAACCTAGAAACTCTAGATCTAACTCAACAGCCCAAAACTTAAAAAAAAAAAAATATCTCGAACACACTCAGAACTCTCCATTTCACCCATCACTAAGACTGTATCTCTCACATAGAGAAGAATGAAGAAAAAAATGAAGGAAAATTATGAATTTGTATGTTACCCTCTCTCACCGTCGCTACAACAAATATTTATACCTTGAGATACAACGGTCATCGGTGGATAAACCGTCTTAGAGTCAAAGTCTGCCATAATTGGTGGCGTTTGAATCTAAAATCGCCTGAAGAAGACAAGAAGAGGGAAAGCAAAAGGTGAAAATGAAAGTCTATAAGCTTCTTCATAAACTGGGCTTTAGTGAATGTGTCGGCCAACACCAGTATTGGGCCGCCCCAAGCGGATTGTGAAGTTTGGCCAATTCAAAATGAATAAATCATTTGAATACAAAACCTGACAAACTCAAAACCTAACATAAATTAAAACCTAAACTCTAAACCCTAAACCCTGAAACCGAAACAGAAACTAAAACTGAACCAAAATCGAACCGAACCGAAATGTATAAAAGCACAATGAATAAAAGAAGAAAAAATATGAATTGTATAATTGAAAAGTGATGAAATTAATATTAATCTAGACGATTATTTAATACCAAATTTTACTCTTGGAAGAGTATTCCGGGCTAGTATTTATTAATTTAATGTATATTTATGCCTTTGTTTATGCACATTTTTACTGCAATTCTTGCATTGGGAAAGTAGAGTATTATGTATTATCAAGGTTCTAAAAGGCGGTTATCGGGTTCGTGGCGGTTAGGGACCGCCACACGATAACTCGGCGCGGCGGTGATTTATCGGAGATAAATCGGAAATAAATCGGTTTTTAAATTTAGTGTAATATATTTCTAAATATTATTTATAAATACTCAAAATATATATAAAAGAATATTTAAACATAATTTTATCCTATCATTCATATGTTATTATATAATTCTAATTACTCAATAAATAACAAAAAAATAAACATAATAAGATCATAATATAATAAAGGATTCTTACGAAATATAAATACTACGCAAGTCGCATCAACAATTAATATAAACACAACAAAGCATAAACTCATGTTTTGGGTTATCGCCAAGTTCTTCTTTCTTGTCAGTTACAAATTGCGGGGTAGTACTTGATTGGTTTTGGAAGTTGAAAGAATTGGAGAAAAACAAAAAACAAAACATATTTTCATTAAAAAAAAAACCGATTTATTGACCGATATATCGGTTTGACCCGCCAAAAAACCGCCGCAAACCGCATCGCCGTAAAAAAACGATATTCCAAACCGCCTCAATAAAATCGTAAAGGTTTATAACCGATACCGATATGGCGACCGATATATCGACCGCCACGACCGCTATTTAGAACACTGTGTATTATACATGGGCCCAACAATTTCTCTTTTCACTTAACTAATCAAAATTATAACATTTTACAAATATTCCTATTCATAACCGATACACAAAATTATTTTTTATATTTTTAATAATCAGTCAAACAACTCAATCCCATATGTTATGAAATTTTAGTTTAAAAATAATTTACTGCAACCTAAAAACATAAATACATGAACCAAAAATACAATATGTTTTTTTTCTGTATACTACTAATTAGTTGCGGTTCTCTTCATTAATTTTGTTTTTCCTAAAAAAGATGGGGCCTTAAGATATATATATGTCTCTAATGAAAAAAATTATTAGAACTAAATGACAATCTTAACTAAACCTTTGCTACACATCCTTCATAACATTCATTCCAAAAATGCCCTCCCACTCAGAAATTCGAAATATACATTACGTAAAATTCAAATTGCATTTATCACCTTTTAAATCTGCATTATTTCATTTATCTATCTAATATTTTTTTTTTTTTACACACAACATGTTTGTTTTTTTTCATTTTAGCATTTTTTACACTATTATAAAACTATAAAAAGAACATCCCTTTTTTCTATATAATATGGAAAGTTACAAAAGAAATATGTTTTTCATTTTTTTTTGGTTCAATTTACATTTTTTTTTTATCTGTTGTTAATACCGTAGTAGACTATGGTATCCTACTGTGTACTATAATATACAATAGTGTACTATGGTTTACGGTGTACTATGGTTTATTACGGTGTACTATGGTTTACTACGGCGTAGTATTCTAAACCCTAGGCTCAAAAAAAATTCTCAGTCGTCGCCAAATCCTAGCAGCCAAACCAAAAACTCGCAGCCGCCGCCAACTTTTATCCACCAAACCCTAGCCATTAACCAAAATCCTAGCGCCGTAAAAAAAATCATATGTTGATGCAATCACCTCCAACCATCGATCTAACCTTACACCACTATCTCCAATGGCCATCTCCACAATAACCATCACTAACCACAACCACCATCGTCATCGCCATAGACATCGCCACCTCCGTTGCCCTCTTCTACACCGACCCCCTCCACTGCATCGCCGCCGTCCAAGAACCTCGAAATCTTCAGATCTCCGCATTATATTCAGCCTCCTCTACTGCTCCACGACGGATCTGGAAGAGCGAATGAGAGCAATAAGAGGTAAACCTAATCTTTTATTATTTATACAAAGGGTCTTTTTGGGTTAAACAAAAATAGAAGAATGTGGGTAAATTTTATTTTGAACTGAGGATTTAGTTAAAATATTTTTTTTGAGCTTATCATCCACTTCAAACTAAGTTTGTGTTGAGGGGCTCCTAGCATATTATCCCAAAAAATATTGCTTTGAAATTACACCATATAAACAAAAAACGGCTAGCAAACTTTTAAAATGTTTTTAATTCCCCCAAGTTTGCATATTTTTTTACTTTTGGTCCGCCATTTACCCCCTTCGACAAAATGCACTCTAATGTTGTCACATTTTAGCACATTGGGTCCGCCGTCTGTTTGATCGTCATGAAGTAACAGGTAACGGTTGAATTATAGCTAAATTTGGGATTTTTCTTAGAGAATTTTTCAAAAGGACCCATGTATTATTTCAAATTATTCTGAAAACACCTACAATTTTATCGACCATAATCTAAACTTAATTTCATAAATTAACCAATTTTAACCAATGACACCGATTTTTACCACCGTCATTGTTGACCGCCTTCGATTTTTTTCTTTTTACTTTTTTTTCGGCGTTGATTTTTTTCAATATTGTTTTTGGCTATCGTTCGCCGACATTGGATTCCTGATTGACAACACTGACTTTTTCTTTTTGTTGATTTTTTTTTTACGTTTTTCGTTATTTTTTTTTCCGATCAACACAGTATTATTATTGTATGACACAATAATACTACTATATTAATATGAAGCATCGTAATATTAAAATTTCAAACTTCTAACAAAGTTTTAATTCAAAGTTTTTGGACCAAAATACAATTTAAAAAATTCTTACAAATCCCTAATTTCTTCCTCTCAAATTTTTCTTCATGGAACCGCCTATGTGTCCCAAATTTCTTCCCAAAAACATATGAAGAAAATGAATTAGGCATGTATGGAATAATTTTGAAAGGAAAAAACCACTGTAGTACAGTTTTTTTTGGTCCAACACCGGTCGTTGATATTTTTATTCTTCTTAAAAAATTTCACGTCGTTGAGTGGCGTTGATATTTTTCCTTTTTCTTTTACATTGACTTTTTTATGATATTATTTTTGCCGTCGGTTATTAGTTTCACTTTTTTTATATTATATTTTTCCTGCTACTCAAAAATTTTAATTAAAAAAAAATCAACGCAATAACATGCCATTTAACAACGGTCAATGGCGGCAAAAAAGAAAATCAATTGAAAACAAGTCAGCCTAGTTAAAAAGAAAGTCAACATCCGCAAAAAAAAAAACAAAATTCAACAAGAAATAAAATAGCCAACGGTGGTAAAATTGGGGTGATTGGTTAAAATCGGTTAATTGATGAAATTGGGGTTAATTAAGGTCGAGTGAAATTTTAGGGGAGTTTAGAAAGTTTTAAAATAATATAGGGGTCTTATTGCAATTTCCTCACACAAAAATCTCAAATTCAGCCATTTTTCAACCGTTGACCGTAGCTTCTTGACGGTCAAACTGACGGAGGGACCTGGTTAAAATCGATTAATTAGTGAAATTGAGGTTGAATGAAAATTTAGGGGTTTTTAGAAAGTTTTAAAATAATACAGGGTTCTTTTGCAATTTCCTCACGTAAAATTCCCAAATTCAGCCCTAATTCAACCGTTGACTGTGTCTTCTTGACAATGAAACAGACGGAGGGAACCAATGTGTTAACAATTGAAAACATTAGAGTGTATTTTGTTGACGACAGTAAATACGGGACCAAAAGTGAAAAATGTGCAAACTTGGGGGACAAAAACTGTAATTATCCATTTTGTAACCGATGTATTACCCATCCTCGTTCTTGAATATCCCATCAGATCAACTGATAAGTCCAAACAAAAAAGAAAAGAAAAAAAAAACAAATTGCAATACTTGAAAGCTCCATCTTTTGTTATGAAACTTTTGGTATAAACTACCATGATTTTTTCCATATAAAATGACAGGACGCGAAACATATGAAAGGTTGTGTAGGTAAAAAAAATGTTTGGCCATGCACATTAAATTATCATATTTAAACTTTACATATTTTCGATTAGTTACATATGATTATGTATGAATTAATTATTCTCAACTTATATTACTTAATTGTCCTTCAAATCATACTTATTCAAAAGATATTTTTGTCGATATAAAAAGTTGAAGAAACCACCTCAAATTCATAATTTTGAAATCAAATTAATTATATCAATTTTATTAATTGAATATAAAAAAATTGATAATTTAATTTTGTGATTTTATATTAATAGTGAATAGTTTATTACGATTTAATATTTGGAGAGCATTTTCGAGAACAACAAAATATACCTATTGGAGCAATTTTAATTTGGAGAATCATAAATGTGGTACCCATTTTGAGAAAGGAGGTAGAGTGAATGAAAATGAGTATTTGACATATGGAGCCCACTGTTTAGAGAGATTTTTTAAGGGATTTGCTTTTTACCGTTTGAAAATTGCTATTTACCGTTCAAAGACTCCCTCTCTCTCTCTCTCTAAAAAAATTCGCTCTCAAGACGATTTCATCACAAATCATACTTATTGGTGTGATATACGAACATAAATGAGTTCATCGGATGAAGATCTGGATAGCGGACACAACGAGGTAAAAATTCCGTCTTTTCGATCGAAAAAAATGGGCTAAACGTTTAAAAGCCCAACTCGGGCGCCCGAAGGTGCAGTGCACGCCCATGTTGGGCGTGCAGTTGGCTCTTGCACGCCCAACATGGGCGT
>NW_012193445.1:490258-505764 GCF_000504015.1 Erythranthe guttata
GCATGAACGGACGCCCACTTTGGGCGTCCGTTCATGCACCGGCGCCCGACTTGGGCGTTCGTGCATTTTTTTCGAAAATTTTAGGGGTTTTAGAGAGATAAACACTTTTTTTTGTTTTGAACGGTAAATAGCACTTTTTAAACCGTAAAGAGCATTTTCTTTTTTTAAAGAGTTCCACTCTACATGCTCTTATACTATCATGATCCTTGTTGGGATCATACCTTAAATGATATATATGATGAATGCTTTAATAATAAATGTGGAATGCTTGATAGCTTATGTGAAAATGTCACCTACTATAATACTGCATAAAGTTTGTTTATACAGTTTGATGATTTATGACTATAAAAATCTACTTCTGTTGAGATAGATTGTTTGTTAAGACATTAAGTGTCACAACAAAATTCTTATTTGTATACAGAATTAAACTACTAAAAATAGAATAAAATACACAAAAATTTAAGGGCGAATGGCAAAAAGGTCTAACACATGGGACTTAAATGCATTTTGGTCCACAAAAAAACAGTCTCTCACTTAAACATATCCCCATGTCTTTAGTCTAAAATACCCTCCATAATATAATTCTTATCAATTCCATCCATTATGCTCTAACTTCCTTAATATTACACATTGACCCAGATTTAAACAAATATATCACATTAACCCCAAAAAAAATTTCAGAAAATATTTTTTTTTCTGAAATTTACTTTTTCCGGCCAGATTCCGGCGTTGACCGCCGGAGACCGCTAGTCTCCGGCGTTGACTTTTTTTTTTCCTGAATTTTTTTCCGGCTGGTCAACCACCGTTGACCACTGGTCTCCGGCGTTGACTTTTTTTTTTCTTGAATTTTTTTTTCTTAGAAATTTTTTTTAATTAATATTACTGTCTTGACTACTAAATTACTATCTGCATATTATGAAATGTCTGAACATTTCGAACAATAATATTATGAATATTATTTTCCCGGACAGTAATATTATTAATATTATTGTCTAAGACAGTTAAATTACTGTTAGAGACATTAATTTAGCAGCCAAGGCAGTAATATTAATTAAAATAAATTTTTTTAAGAAAAAAAAATTTAAAAAAAAAAGTCAATTAACAGTTAAATTACTGTCTCCGACAGTTAAATAAGTGTTGGAGACAGTAATTTAGCAACGAATACAGTTATATTAATTAAAAATATTTTTTTAAGAATAAAAAAGTCAATTAACAGTTAAAGTACTGTCTCCGACAGTTAAATAACTCCTGGAGACAGTAATTTAGCAACGAATATAATAATATTAATTAAAAATATTTTTTTTAAGAATAAAAAAGTTAATTAACAATTAAATTACTGTCTCTGACAGTTAAATAACTGCTGGGGACAGTAATTTAACAACGAATACAGTAATATTAATTAAAATATTTTTGAAAAAAAAAAAAAGTCAATTAACATTTAAATTACTGTCTCCGACAGTTAAATAACTGTCGGAGACAGTAATTTAGCAGCCAATACAATAATATTAATTAAAATATTTTTTTTAAGAAAAACAAAACTAAAAAAAAAAGTTAACGGCAGTTGACCGGCCGGAAAAAAATTTCAGGGAAAAAAAAATTTCAAAAAAAAAAAAAAGTCAACGCCGATCAACGGCGGCGCCCGGCGGTCTCCGGTGGTGGCGGGTCAAAATTGAAATTATGGTTAAAAACTTAAAATTTGTTAATTGATGAAATTGGGCTAAATTGGGGTGTAAATCATGAAATTGGAGTTGAATTGGGTTTCAGTTAATTGGGGGTAATTTTGTTATATATAAAGGGATTTTCCTTATTTGCAAATAAGTTTGAATGGGCTGGATTTATTTGAAAGACAAAAAAGTTGGATGTCCCTCTTTTAATTAAGTGCCCTTGTCATGGGCCTATTTGCCATTTGCCCAAAATTTAATGTGGTTCGGATACAAATGTACTATACATTCACATGGACCTGCAAACAAGATTTTACTAGTTTAGATTTTAGTGTATAATATTGTATTTACTAAAAGCACTAAAAGACTCCCTCTTTTATGTTATATGTCGTTCTTGCACACGACTCGAATTTGTTGATCTTCACATTAGTTCCTCCATCCGCACTCTTGGACTCCCTCCAATGCTGAACTCTCTTCAGACGACGGATCGACCTCTCCTGAAATGTTTTAACGCCGATCTTGTTTAGGGCTTGGTAGAAGAAACCCGTTTTGTTGCCACACTTGACGTGCATACAGGGTTGCAGCACCAGCTACACCCTTCAAAGCCTTTATACTGGGATTTTTCGATTAAAGCTCCATGGGATTCATCCGAGTATGAGGGCTTTATATAGAAACGGAATTCACCGCCCTAAACCTAACTTGAGTCATAAAATCAATCGAAAGGAAATAGAGTCCTTCATGGTCTCTGCAACCTAAAGTAGATTGGGAAGAATCTTTACAGTATCATTCCTAATCTAATACAAATAATAAGGAGATAAATAAAGTCATATACAATAAAATCTCTAGGAGATATGGACTAAATAATTTCCTAACAAAAACATGGATTAAAATAAATGACAATCTTCTACACCATCAACCGGATTCTTTAAACTAATCTCCAGAATCTGGTGCCAACACAACTAAACCTCTATAAATTATACAGTCAAGACTATCAAAATTTTATTTATAGAACCAATAATTTAGTACATTTTTACCGAATTGGGACCAAAAGAAATTACTATATAAACGAGGTTATTAATTTATATGGTATTATCATATCGAGGTTCTACAGTACATGTTTCAATACAATTCAGTAGTTACCTCATCTTTTGAAACTTCTAACAAAGTTTTAATCTAAAATTTTTGGACCAAAATACAATTTAAAAAATTCATACAAATACCTAACTTCTTCCTCTCAAATGTCTTCTTCGTGTAACCGCCTATGCATCTCAAATTTCTTCCCAAAAAAATATAAAGAAGATGAATTACGCATGTGTGGAATAATTTGGAAAGGAGAAAAACACTACTCTAGAACAGTTGTTTTTAAGTCCAACACCGTAGTTGATATTTTATGTTTCTTTTTAAAAAAAATTCCGTCGTTGATTTTTTCATTTTTCTTTTATTTTGACTTTTTTATGATATAATTTTTCCCGTCGGTTATTGGTTTGACCTTTTTTTAAGTTGTATTTTTTCCGGCTACTCAACAATATAAAAAAAATAAAAAATAAAAATAAACGCAATAAACATGATATTTAACATCAGTCAATGGCGGCAAAAAAAACTCAATCAAAAAACTTCAACCTAGTTAAAAAGAAAGTCAACGACGGAAAAAAAGTATTTTCAACAAAAAATAAAATAAAATAATCAACGGTGGTAAAAAATGGGGTCATTGGTTAAAATCGGTTAGTTGGTGAAAATGTGGCTTAATTAGGGTTGGATGAAATTTTAGGGGAGTTCAAAAATTTTTAAAATAATATAGGGGCCTTATTGCAATTTCCTCACACAAAATTTCCAAATTCAGCCATAATTCAACCGTTGACCGTTCCTTCTTGATGGTCAAACAGACGGAGGCACCTGATTAAAATCGGTTAATTGGTGAAATTGAGGTTGGATTAAATTTTAGGGGTTTTTAGAAAGTTTTGAAATATTACAAGGGTCTTTTACAATTTCCTCACATAAAATTCTCAAATTCAACCCCAATTCAACCGTTGACTGTTGCTTCTTGACGATCAAAGAGGCGGAGGGAACCAATGTGTTCACTTTTGACAACATTAGAGTGTATTATTTGTGGACGATAGTAAATAGGGAACCAAAAGTAAAAAATGTGCAAACTTAGGGGACAAAAACTATAATTATTCCATTTCTAACCGATGGATTACCCATCCTCATTCTTGAAAATCCCATCAAACCAGCTAATAAGTCCAAACAAAAAAAAAAAACAATTGAAAGCTCCATTTTTTGTTATGAAACTTTTGGTATAAATTACCATGACTTTATCCATCTAAAAGGACAGTGCATGAAACATATGAAAGGTCGTGTAGGTAAAAAAAAAATGTTTGGCCATGCACATTAAATTATCATATTTAAAGTGGACATATTTTCAATTAGTTATATATGAATTAATTATTCTCAACTTATATTACTTAATTGTCCTCCAAATCATACTTATTCAAATGATATTTTTGTCGATACAAAAAATGGAAGAAACCACCTAAGATTCATTACTTTTATAAAAACTAGCAAGTGACACGTGCGTTGCACGTGGTTCATGATTTTTATTAATTCTTTATATATTTACTAATTAATAATGTACTCGATTAAAATTAACAACGGTACTATAAAAAATATTTAATAAAAATATAGATACAGAAGTTTATTCTACAACACTATATATATAATTAAAAATTGTATTGTTTCAAATTTATTTTTTAAATATAAATTTTGCTGTTATATTATTTAGCTTGATCTTGAGTTTGCACAAAATTCCAAAGAAAAATAAATAAAACAAATCTTCATATTTTTTCTTGAATTTGCATAAGTGATTTCTCTTCGTAACATAAAGTTATATATTATTGTAATATTTATTATTCTTCCTCTTCGAACTAACCAACTTTTGTTTACACTCATTTGTGGAAATTCTAGCATCGTCATTTATTTAATTGATTTGCATTATTTAGTCAAAATAATTTTATACGATCAATTATTTTTATTTACATTTGTTTTTATTTAACATGGTGACTTATCTGAAGAGACTATATTAGAAACAATTAGAGAGAAAATTCATTAACGAAATGAACTTATTTTAGGCATACATTTTCAATTCAGATTTTTTCTTTAAATAATAGAAAATTAATTTTACGAATAAATAATTAGATGAGTCCACTTCAAAAATAATTAACCAAAAAAAAGATTATGAGGTATGATTAAATGCAAGTAGTACAGTTGATCTGAACTGAGCCTTCACTTATTAACTCAATGTAAGAATTTCACTCAATCCTATAAGACCTTCTTGAATGGTAGTCACGTGAAGATTTGCTTTGAAATCTAATAATACACTCTAAGAATGGTAGTTTTTAATTTGTTTACGCAATACTCTTTATCTCCCTATATACATGAAATTTCAATTAGTCCTATAAGACCTTCTTCCCCTATATACGCTCTAAGTTGCCACTTAAATGGTAGTTTTATGAAAATTTCTCTAAGTGAGAGGTGTTCTTTTTGTACCCTTGAATCAAACATAATACCATCCCGTCGGTTACTATATTCATGTTCATGCTAGCTAATTAATTTATATTTGCTAATTGATTTGTATTTACTGAATTATTTTACGAACTTAATTCCAAGGGTATTTTGTCCATAAAAAAAATAGAAGAAACCCCTCTCCATATTCTCACTTTTATAAAACTAAAAAAAAAAATTATAGGGAAGTTGATGCCAATAAAATAATTTAAAGAAATTTTCAACAATAAAAATAAAAATAAAGTAAATGTTGAATGCAATAATTTTTTTTTAAAATAGACTGTGGAATTTAAGATCCCCATCCCAACAATATCAGAAACCAGTACTGTAAATAGTAGCAACATAGAAATTAAAAGTCAAATTCAGCTTACATAATGAAATTTATTATCATCCAAGTCTTTTATTTTCAAATAGACTATGGAATTTAAAATTCCTGTCCCCAGCAACCATATCATATCATCTATATTTTTGCATTTTATCATATTTTATTACTTTTTACTATATGATTATAATAGATATTTAGCAGCCGGCTATATTATAGCTCTCTCCATTGGAGCAAGTTTTGTAGGTTAAAGATGGTAAAATATTTATAATTTAGCTTGTGCCTCTCCAAAACCTACAAGGTTGGAGATGCTCTTAAATGATATATATGATGAATGCTTTAATAATAAATGCGGAATGCTTGATAGCTCATGAGAAAATACCACCTACTATAATATTGCATACATTTTGTTTATACTGTTAAATTTCTATATATTATAGAGTCGGGGCTATCAAAATTTTATTTATTGAACTAATAATTTGATATTTTTTTACCAAATGGCACCAAAAGAAATTATTATATAAATGAGGTTATTAATTTTCCAGGTATTATTATATCAAGGTTCTACTGTACATGTTTCAATAGTTACCTTATCGTTTCAAACTTCTAATAAAGTTTTAATCTAAAATTTTTGGACCAACATACAATTTAAAAATTCTTACAAATCCCTAATTTATTCCTATCAATTTTTTTCTTCGTGTAACCGACTATGCATCCCAAATTTCTTCCCAAAAAAATATGAAGAAGATGAATTACGCATGTGTTGAATAATTTGGAAAGGAGAAAACCACTCTAGTACAGTTGTTTCTTGGTCCAACACCGACAGTTGATAATTTCTTTTTCTTTTTAATTTTTTTCCGTCGTTGAGTAGCGTTGATTTTTTCTTTTTTATTTTATTTTAACTTTTTTTATGATATTATATTTTCCATCGGCTTTTGGTTTGACTTTTTTTTAAGTTATATTTTTCCCGCTACTTAAAAATTTAATAAAAAACAAAAAAAAAAAAACGCAATAAACATGACATGTAACATCAGTTAATGGCCGCAAAAAAGAGAATGAATTGAAAGAAATTCAACCTAGTTAAAAAGAATGTCAACAGCAGAAAAAACATTATTTTCAACAAAAAATAAAATAAAATAATCAACGAAGGGAATAAAATATGGTCATTGGTTAAACATGGTTGATTGGTGAAATTGGGGTTAAATTAGGGTTGACTGAAATTTTAGGGGAGTTTAGAAAGTTTTAAAATAATATAGGGGTATTATTGCAATTTCCTCACACAAAAATCCCAAATTCAACCATAATTCAACCGTTGACCGTTGCTTATTGACGGTCAAACAGGCGGAGGGACCTAGTTCAAATCAGTTAATTGGTAAAATTGAGGTTGTATGATTTTTTAGGGGTTTTTAGAAAGTTTTAAAAATATACTGGGGTGTTTTGAAATTTCCTCACATAAAATTCCCAAAATCGACCATAATTCAACCGTTGAATGTTGCTTCTTGACGATCAAACAGGCGGAGGGAAACAATGTATTAACTTTTGACAGCTTTTGACGATCAAACATGTGGAGGGGTGTTTTGCAATTTCCTCACACAAAAATCCCCAATTCAGCTCTAATTCAACCGTTGACTGTTGCTTCTTGACGGCCAAACAGACGAAGGGACCTGGTTCAAATAGGTTAGTTGGTGAAATTAAGGTTGGATGAAATTTTAGGGGTTTTTAAAAAGTTTTAACATAATACATGGGTCTTTTGAAATTTCCACACATAAAATTCCCAAATTCAACCGTTGACTATTGCTTCTTGACGATCAAACAGGCGGAGGGAACCAATGTGTTAACTTTTGATTACATTAGTGTGTATTTTATTGACGACAGCAAATAGAGAACCAAAAGTGAAAACGTGCAAACTTGGGGGACCAAAACTGTAATTATACATTTATAACCGATGTATTACCCATCACAATGTAGAAAATCCCATCAGATCAACTGATAAGTCCAAAAAGAAAAAGGAAAAAAAAAAACACACACACACACACAAATTGAAATACTTGAAAGCTCTATCTCCTCTTATGAACTTTTGATATAAATAACATGACTTTTTTCATATAAAAAGTCAGTACACGAAAAATATGAACGAAAAATATGAAAGGTCATGTAGGTAAAAAACAAAATGTTTTGCCCCGCATATTAAATTATTATATTTAAACTTGACATATTTACAATTAATTATATGATTATGTATGAATTAATTATTCTCAACATATATTAGTTAATTGTCCTTTTAAATCATACTTATTCAAAGAATATTTTTGTCAATACAAAAAATGGAACATAGCACCTAAGATTCATAATTTTGAAATCAAATTAATTATATCAATTTTATTAATTGAATATAAAAAAACTTGAAAATTTAATTTTGTGATTTTTTATATTAATAGTGAATGTATTTTTACTATTTAATATTTCGAGAGCATTTTAGGGAGCAATAAAATAAACCCATTTGAGCAATTTTAATTTGGAGAATGATAAATGTCGAACCCATTATTAAAGAGGAGGTAAAGTGAATGAAAATGAGTACGTGGCATGTGGAGCCCATTGTATCGAGAGAATTTTTGGAGAGCTCCATTGTACATGCTCTTACGCTATCATGATCCTTGTTGGGATCATACCTTAATGATACATATATGAAGAATGCTTTAATAATAAATGTGGAATGCTAGATAGCTTATGTGAAAATGCCACCTAGCTACTATAATATTGCATACAATTTGTTTATACAATTTAACCTCTACAAATTATAGAGTCGAAACTATCAAAATTTTATTTATCAAAGTAATAATTTGGTACAGTTTTACCGAATTGGGACCAAAAGAAGCTATTACAATAAAAGAGGTTGTTAATTTATCATGTATTATTATATCGAGGTTCTACTGTACATGTTTCAATGCAATTCAATAGTTACCTCATTTTTTCAAACTTCTAACAAAGTTTTAATCTAATATTTTTGGATCAAGATACAATTTAAAAAATTCTTATAAATCCCTAATTTCTTCTTCTCATTTTTTTCTTGGTGGAACCGCCTATGCATTCCAAATTTCTTCCCAAGAAAATATGAAGAAGATGAATTACGTATGTGTGGAATAATTTGGAAAGGAGAAAACCATTCTAGTACAGTTGTTTTTTTTGGTTTAACACCAACCGTTGATATTTGTTTTTTCTTTTCAATTTTTTTCCCTTCGTTGAGTCGCATTGAGTTTTCCCTTTTTTTCTTTTATTTTGAATTTTTTATGATACTATGTTTCCCGTCTTTTATTGGTTTGACTTTTTTTTATTATATTTTTTCCGCTAATCAACAATTTAAACAAAAAAAAAATCAACGCAATAAACATGTCATTTAACATCGGTCAATGGCGGCAAAAAAGAAAATCAATTGAAAAAAAGTCAACCTAGTTAAAAAGAAAGTCAACATCGGAAAAAGAATCAACAAAAAATAAAATAAAATAATCATCGGTGGTAAAAACTGGGTTCATTGGTTAAGATCGGTTAATTGGTGAAATTTGAGTTAAATTAGGGTTGGATGAAATTTTAGGGGAGTTTAGAAAGTTTTAAAATAATATAGGGGTCTTACTGCAAGTTCCTCACACAAAAATATCAAATTTAGCGCTAATTCAACCGTTGATCGATGCTTCTTGACGGTCAAACAAAAGGAGGGACCTGGTTAAAATCGGTTAATTGGTGAAATTGAGGTTGAATGAAATTTTAGGGGTTTTTAGAAAGATTAAAAATAATATAGGGGTCTTTTGCAATTTCTTCACATAAAATTTTCAAATTCAATCGTTTACTGTTGATTCTTGGCGATCAAGCAGGCGGAGAGAACCAATGTGTTGCATTTGACAACATTAGAATGTATTTTGTTGACGACAGTACATAGAGGACCAAAAGTGAAAAACGTAAAAATTTGGGGGATCAAAACTGTAATTATTCCTTTTGTAACCGATGTATTACCCATCCTCGTTCTTGAAAATCCCATCAGATCAGCTGATAAGTCCAAACAAAAAAAAAAACAAATTGAAATACTTGAAAGCTCCATTTTTTGTTATGAAACTTTTGGTATAAATTACCATGACTTTATCCATATAAAATGACAGTGCATGAAACATATGAAAGGTCGTGTAGGTAAAAAAAATGTTTAGCCATGCACATTAAATTATCATATTTAAAGTGGACATATTTTCAATTAGTTATATATGATTATATATGAATTAATTATTCTCAACTTATATTACTTAATTGTCCTCCAAATCATACTTATTCAAATGATATTTTTGTTGATACAAAAAATGGAAGAAACCACCTAAGATTCATACTCTTATAAAAACTAGTAAGTGACACGTGCGTTGCACGTGGTTCATGATTTTTATTATTTATTTATATATTTATTAATTAATAATGTACCCGATTAAAATTAACAACGGTACTATAAAAAATATTTAATAAAAATATAAATACAAAAGCTTATTCTACAACACTATATACATAATTAAAAATTGTATTGTTTCAAATTTATTTTTTAAATATAAATTTTGTTGTTATATTATTTAGCTTGATCTTGAGTTGGCACAAAATTCCAAAGAAAAATAAATAAAACAAATCTTCATATTTGTTCTTGAATTTGCATAAGTGATTTCTCTTCGTAACATAAAGTTATATATTATTGTAATATTTATTATTCTTCATCTTCGAACTAACCAACTTTTGTTTACACTCATTTTTGAAAATTCTAGCATCGTCATTTATTTAATTGATTTGCATTATTTAATCAAAATAATTTTATACGATCAATTATTTTTATTTACATTTGTTTTTATTTAACATGGTGACTTATCTGAAGAGTCTATATTAGAAACAATCAGAGAGAAAATTCATTAACAAAATGAACTTATTTTAGTCATACATTTACAATTCAGATTTTTACTTTTAATAATAGAAAATTAATTTTACGAATAAATAATTAGATGAGTCCACTTCAAAAATAATTACCCAAAAAAAAGATTATGAAGTATGATTAAATGCAAGTAGTACAGTTGATCTGAACTGAGCCTTCACTTATTAACTCAATGTAAGAATTTCACTCAATCCTATAAGACCTTCTTGAATGGTAGTCACGTGAAGATTTGCTTTGAAATCTAATAATACACTCTAAGAATGGTAGTTTTTAATTTGTTTACGCAATACTCTTTATCTCCCTATATATATGAAATTTCAATTAGTCCTATAAGACCTTCTTCTCCTATATACGCTCTAAGTTGCCACTTAAATGGTAGTTTTATGAAAATTTCTCTAAGTGAGAGGTGTTCTTTTTGTACCCTTGAATCAAACATAATACCATCCCGTCCGTTACTATATTCATATTCATGCTAGCTAATTAATTTATATTTGCTAATTGATTTGTATTTACTGAATTATTTTACAAACTTAATCCCAAGGGTATTTTGTCCATAAAAAAAATAGAAGAAACCCCTCTCCATATTCTCACTTTTATAAAACTAAAAAAAATTAATTATAGGGAAGTTGATGCCAATAAAATAATTTAAAGAAATTTTGAACAGTAAAAATAAAAATAAAGTAAATGTTGAATGCAATAAATCTTTTTAAATAGACTATGGAATTTAAGATCCCCATCCCAACAATATTAGAAACCAGTACTGTAAATGGTAGCAACATAGAAATTAAAAGTCAAATTCAGCTACATAATGAAATTTATTATCATCTCAGTCTTTTATTTTCAAATAGACTATGGAATTTAAAATTCCTGTCGCCAGCAACATCAGAAACCAGTAATATAGATGGTTGCAACATAGAAATTAAAAGACGAATTCAACTTACAGTATGAAATTTATTATCATCCGAACTTTCTATTTATAATCTTCAACTAAATTGAATTCATTCGACCAAATGCAGTATATAATTTAGAAAAGTCTAGTAGAAAGTGATAGTGCATATCGATGATGCAAAATAACTTTTTGAATGAGATACATTTGACTAAACTTACATCTGATGATTATGGAAGATGAAATTATATGTATTTCACTTCAACATGCATGAAGATATTTATCAATTACCGATCGGAGATCTAAATACAACAGTTTAATAATTATTATACTATCAAATGAATATAAACGAATGGAGCAAGAGGAAGTAATCTTGTATCATTCTCCTTTTTATAAATTTATTATTTGTTGACTGTCCAAATTCTTATTGATTCCTAAACGTAGTCGGTTACTTTTTTTCATGTATGTAATAATTAATCGTATTTATCTTTGATGATTGTCCAAATTCTAACCAATGTAACACTTACCCCTTAAAGTATAATTTGTAACAATTACCCCTCAAGCATAATTTTGTATTGTAATATTAAAATATAATAATACCGTTAATATATCTCATTATTTATTGGATAAAAATAATCGAAAAATGATGCTATAAATTTAATCAATTAAAAAGTCTGTGTAATACATTTAAAATTTAAATATTATCTTTCCTCAATAAAATAAATAACATAAAAATTGATTCTTGTTATTTATATAAAATTGAAAAGTAAATAAAATTAAATTATTGGACATATATTTAAAATATATATTTAGATATTATGAGTAATCAGATACTTTAAGAAATTAAAGAATTAAAATATATTTAAATAATTAAGAATACAATTTATTATTCATTGATTTCTTGAAAAAGCATTGATTTTTTTAATAATATTTTGCAATCATTATTGTTCAATATCTATATGTGTGTATATACAGTTCTTTATTAGTCTTTTCGTCCAATAATATAATGTTTAGTTTTTGGTAAATTTTATTTGGTCAACAAAATTAGCTTTTTATGTTATTACATCTATGTTACCAATGGAAGACAATATTTATTCAATTTTAAAATATTATCTTTTCAATAAGATAATTGAATTATTCGCCAATTATTTTATATAATAATTGTGATTGTTATTGTTAATATTATTATTGTTAATATTATTATTATTATTATTATTATTATTATTATTATTATTATTATTATTATTATTATTATTATTATTATTATTATTATTATTATTATTATTATTATTATTATTATTATTATTATTATTATTATTATTATAAGGTAAAAGTTTATTTTTACCTTTGATGTGTCCTTTAGCTATTGGTTGTTTTGGAGGGTATTTTAGGACAACCAAAAAATGGAAGAAACCATCCTATTATTCTCACTTTTATAAGTAGTGCAGATATAGATATAGATATAGATATAAAAAAAAAATATAGATAGACTAGTATAAGGTTATATTTCTATGATTCGAGTCTGGAACCTCGTAATAAAGTTCTCCCTCGTGCTCGTCAACTGAGTGTACCTTTTTTATATACGCACCGCTACAAGCACCTATGGGGTTCATTAAAGAACATAAGATTTTGCCAAAACCACCTTCTCCCCAGTCAAGATTCGAGTCTTGAACCTCGTAATAAAGTTCTCCCTCGTGCTCATCAATTGAGTATACAACTACAACGTGGTTATGCAAGGCAGTACTACTAGATGGATGAAAGATATAATCTCCAAGAAAAATGTCCTGTGATAACACAATAACATAAAATAAAAAATGAAATAAAAATAAAATAAATAAATAAATAAATAAAATAAAATAAAATAAAGAAACACGAAAAAATACAGTCGTTATTTTAATTATTGACTTACACTATTTCCGCGGTGCTGCATAAAACTTTCGGTAGCTTCTATACTGGCCGCAATGGGATGAAGTTTTAATTCATCCCTCACTCGGTCCACAGAATAACCCCTCATATCAAGCCAATCCTTAATGAACATCTTGACAGAATGCTGTTTAGAAATTAAATTGAAAACTTGAAAATTAACATAAAACTTAGTTAATATTAAACAAACTTAAGCAAACTTAAACAATACTTACAGTGGGAATTTGTGAATCCGTGCGTAGGTGGGCTATAAATGGATAGTTTGGATTTATATTGATGCCGTGGTTTTTTATGAACTCAAATGCACGGCGTGGATCACCTCTCCGGCATCCACACTTGTCTTGATCAGTTTGGAAATGCGTGTTCCTCACTTCAAAATGCCTTTCGAACTGTTCGATCAGCTCTTGGGGCGAGGCAACAATAAAGCTCCAAGAGTCGGTATCCAACACATATTGCCAGGATACGAGAGTCGCGGCGACAATGGCCCAACAACAAGCTAAAAAAACAAGTAACAAAATTAAAAAACTTCCTATTTAAAACTATCAAACTTTAAAAAAGAAAAGTTAACACTTACCACAGTTCCCCTTATCCCATATAACCCATTTGAACCACTTCTTAAATAGTTCATGTGCCCACCACGTATGTTCTAGTGGTCCAATGGATGGAATTGGCTTGTTAATTAAAAATACAAAATGTGAAGAAATTAAAGATGCAGATCTTTGTTACAACCCTAATTGGGAAATTGATCACCCTCAAAAGAGAGAGCATCGACAATGTCTAGACAAAGAAGGTATAACTACTTGAAAATGAGGTATCCTATGGAAAACCATAAAATGTGTTCAAAATCAATGTTTTTAAAACGGGACGGCCACATTGGGTCATGGTTGGACAGTTCTTCCCAAGTTCAATCACGGCCACATGGGGTCATGGTTGGACCAGTTCTTCCTAGGTTCAATCGTTATTTTTCTTTCTTATATATTTTAAAGTAACTATATTGCAAGAATACAATTTGAAATTAATTCTATTCACAATAAAAACCAATCTAAAATATCCAACTTAACTAATTATTGAATAATAAATTTAGAAGAGAACACCAAATTTATCATATACTCAACTATAATTTTAATAATTAACAAAAGCAATATATTCACATATAATAGTAGATTGTTTAAATTTCAAAGAGTACTAAAATATCCTTGAATCATTTTTTTAGGCACTGATAAAAATATTATAAGCATAAGGTGAATTTTAAATAAATCAACAATAAATAATAGAAAAAAAAAATCCCGGTTCGTAACAAGGCGACCCCAATTTTGCAATTTTACGGGTTTCTACCTTAATTGGACCGGATCCGTCACCAATTCATTGCTCAACCGATCGGATCGACCGTTCATTTTCAAAACATTAAAAGTAAGACCGGTTTATGAATTTATTATGGGAATGACATTAATTCCTCCCGTTTCAATCTAAAGATTCTCTAGTATTCTTAATTTTATTCTAAGCAGAACACCATCTCTATTTGAGGGCTTCTGATACGCGTTTTCCTCACGTATAAATTACCGCAAGTATACAGTATCGCATTTTGTAGAACAGTGGTTCCGGATATCGATCCACAGGGACCTTGTAGATTCACATGCTGAGTAGTGTAATTATATTATCGTTATATTATCTAGCCGATCGTCAATATTTGGAATGGTGAGAAACTCTAATTCAAAAGCATGCAAGATTGTAAACATGCAAATAGAGAATGTACGAAATTTAAGTAGCGACAACTCAACGCGGGGGGACTTCGATTTAAAAGGGACTTCTAGGGTCAAATCCACCTATGTATAATCAACAACGATCTACAAATTTGTTATCTAACGCCACATTCCTATTCGTTAACCCAGACGCTAAAGTACTCTAACCCGTCTCCAGTGTAGTTAGTAAAGAAATGGTATTTTTACCAGTATATTTTATTCCATTCTTTTACAATCAATATATACACGTAGGTTTGTATCTATAAAAGGAAAATGGATCCTAAATAATTATTACACACATATATATATATATATATATATATATATATATATATATATATATATATATATATATATATATATATATATATATATATATATATATATATATATATATATATATATATATATATATATATATATATATATATGTGTATATATATATATATATATATATATATATATATATATA
>NW_012193445.1:511075-579410 GCF_000504015.1 Erythranthe guttata
ATATATATATATATATATATATATATATATATATATATATATATATATAAACTTAAAGAATGAGAGATTTGCACATACGAAAAAAAATGTTTTTCAATTCATTTGACAAAAAGTTCATTTCTATTTGTTAATCCCATAGGCGTTTTCTTGAGTTACAAATCAACACTTTACTTCTCCTATTCGTTTTTATAAGTTAAAATAATCAGCTTCTTTTCAAAATTCAAATGCCAAATAAAAAAGTCAAACAAATTTATTCTAATTAATTCTCTCGTCATTACACCATCAAATTTCCAATTATAAAAGGAGCCACCATTTGCCTCATTTTGATTTTCGAAAAAATAAAGCAACGGAATATAAATCTTTTTCTCTCTAAAGTATTTTGAGTTCTTGTAAATGTCTGGTGCAAGCTTCTGCTTCACTTGATAGTGCGGTTTCCGGTGTAGCTACAGCAACGAGATAGGCTGGGCTGTTGTATCCCATAGGCGACACGATTGCGACCTTATTGCACCTCTCCGAGAAGGGATCGTGATATTCTTCTTAAGAGAGCGACCTAGTCCGCGCCTCACCTTTGCCTATCCGACAATTTTTTTCGATATTTTGCAGCAGATTTCCAACAGGCCCCTTGCTTATGTTAGAAAGTTTGATCCCAAAATTCCTAAATTAGGAATTAAAGCTTATAAATTGTCTTTCTTGGTTGTGCTGATTCTAGTAAAGCATATAGATTTCTTGACCTAGAAAATAATGTTGTGATTGAATCTTTAGATGTTATATTTCATGAAGATAAGTTTCCCTATAAATTGAGAAATAGTGGGGGTAATAATAAATCTATAGAAGAACCTAGTTCATCTAGGATCACTATCACCAATGAGAACTTAGAAGAACCTAGTGTTGAAATTGAACCTAGAAGAAGTAAGAGATCTAGAATTGAGAGAGACTTTGGTCCAGATTATTTAGTTTATAACGTAGAAAATGATTCTATGACCATTAATAATATAATGCGTGCGTAAATGTAAGACATATATCACATATTAACTAACACTTAGCTCCGATATTTACTGTAACTACGTTGTTGTTAAAGACTTCTCGACAAAAATATGTATAAAACATAAACAACACAAAAAATATACACAAACAAACTGTGTTTGTGTATATTTTCACAAACAAAAAATATACACAAAAAAAAAAACAATTCTCATAATAATAGTATACTCATGTGCGAATCGTGCTGTGTTTCTATTATCGTAACACAAACAACCAAAACAATAATACAGATATGACTAAACAACGATAAACAACAAAACGACCAAAAACTAAGATCGGTTCATTCTCGACTAAGATAAACATCCAAACGAAACATCACATGCATGAACTTACACGAATTACACAAAATTCGAATTACTTACACGAATCGCACTGTGCGTCCTTATCCTCGCAACAAAAATGGCGAAATTGAAAAAAGGATCGCAAAATCACCAACGAATTTAGCGATACCCAACAGTGAAACTCATAGCAGAACAAAACCGATGTGATTAAAAGCGAGAAACTGTTTTCTAGGTAAGCACAAGCCGACTGATTTGTTTTATATCGACTTTAATACTAAAAGGGTATTTCTGTAACTTCCTCTCATATTGACCAAGGTAAGACACACAGAGGAGTTTTATCAACTAGCTAAAACACTGAATGTCCTGTTAGCTATAAAAAATAATTTTCAGGGACCAACAATCAATTTCCCCTAATAATACATTGACAACTCATTTTGTTTTATTGTGATGCTTTCCTTAAGTTCTATAAAGGGTTGTTGAAGGGGAATAAATGAGGGAAGGATAAGTTGGAAAGTAAAAAATAAAGAAAAAATATATGACATTCAAAATAATTTCTTGATGTTTTAAAAAAGAAGAATAAAGAAAAAGGAGTGTATTGGAGAAATAGAAGGGGGGTGAGAAGAATTTAACTAAAAAGGCATTTGTGTTTATTTTACTATTATCTTTCATTTTCAATCTGCCAAATATATTATTTGAATGTTAATACTTTATGTGATAATTTCATTTGAAGTAAGAAGTGCATTTTCTATTAAACATTTGTAAAATCTATCTTAAATTGTGGGTTATAGTAATTTTTATAATTTATCGTATGCATGCGTATAATTTTTTTTTTTTTTGAGGAAGCGTATAATTTAATACCAGTACTAATCGAAATATATATGTCGTGCATTGCAGGTAGTGGTGAACAAATGGCCCACCCGCTCCGCCTACCGAATAGCAAACCGTTTGTACGGTTTTTTATTTTGGAAATACCGAATTATTTGGTTCGTTGTGGTGGAAAGGGTAAATCACCGAACCGAAAAATCGAACATAACCGAAACTTAAAATGACTTTATTTTATGCAATATATGCATTATTTTACCCTAATTTTTAATTTCTATCTTTCAATTACTTGTCTCATTCTAAACATTTTTTCATAAATTGAGACATTGTATTTTATTTATTTAGGCCCCGTTTGGTTGACAAGATAAGATTAGCCAAGATAAGACTAAATAATCTAATGAGACCCAATTATTTTATTGGAGCTTGAAAGGTCCAACAAAAAAAACTCATTAAAAGGCAAGATAAGCCAAGATAAGACAATATAAGCCATGATTATATAATTTTGGCGGGTCGACCCGGCAAGTTATTGAGGATACCAAACATCAAATTAAGTCCAACTATTTAGTTAATCATGGCTTATCTTGGCAACCAAACGGGGCCTTAGTAAATAAAATTTTACTTGAGTTCATGGTTTTAATAATGTGGTTGATAAAAGTAGGAAGAAAAAAAAAATGAAACATAACACATAATCTAAATTACTTTATGTCCCATGAGATTAGAGATTTTATATTTGCATTGCATTAGTGGAATTATTTTGTTTGTATAACTTGAATATATAGTTACTCTTGAACCGAAAAAACCCACAATCGAAC
This sequence comes from Erythranthe guttata, assembly GCF_000504015.1. Next base: position 514,032 of record NW_012193445.1, read on the forward strand.
CAGAAAAAAACCGAAACCGATATTAACCGAACCGATGAAAGACCGACATATATGATTTTTTATTTGAGAAAAACTGACATATTCGGTTTTAGCCAAAAAAAACCGAACCGAACCGAGGCATGCACACTCCTAATTGGTGTTTTTTTTTTTAAATCTTGTTTGTTCTCCAACAGCTTATTATTATTTTTTCTAATTAAGATTATTTTATAAAAATTACCAAACACATTGAAACATCTTATAAGCTATTTGTAACACATCTATAAGCTTAGCCAAACACCCTCTAAGGAATAAATGGTCACTCGGAGCACAATCCAAAGTAACCAACACGCCTTATCCCGAGGCATGGCAAGAAAAACATAGAAAAATGTCCATGCTTTCACTGTATTGAGATCAAAAAATAATTCATAGGTAAACTGACATAAATAAGTTTAGCATTTTGACATATACAAATCCATTCTAGACAAAAAGCAAAGACAAAAGTTGTTCACAATCAATTTACATGAAAAACAAACACAACTTAACATTCCATACGCATATTAGCTTCCCTAAACCTTGAGAATCTGCAAATGGAAGAAAATTATACGTGTTAAATGCTAGTGAAAAGCATGCAGACCAAAGCTTTTTGAACATGAATTTTGATAACACAAAACCCAAAGGACGTGTACTTCATACACAACATTGCAATAATTGAATATATAGTCTTGGGGCGTTTCAGCCTATACGGATCCTCCGTTTCCAGACTCAGTTCTTCAATCGGTTCGATTTTCCGTTCAAGCTCCCGTTCGACTTCGAGAAACTTATCGAATTCGGAGTCCGATTCGGGTTCGTATTCGGGTTCGGGTTCGGATTCGGAGTCGGATCCGGAATCGTCTAGAAGCAATTTGTTGAGGTGTCCAAGTATTTTATTGATTCTGGACTTGAGTTTTTCGGCCAACTCTTTATCGGGTTCCTCCTCCATATCTAATAGCAATCTATTGAGGCGTATAATGATGTCATTTATCTCCCGCTTGAACTCCTTTTCATCGGACTCGGTGTCTTCGCGGTGAACATATGGGAAATTCTATGCTACACCTGGTGAATATAACCAGGCACCCTAATTAATAAGATTCTCACTACGGGTTCAGTTATGGTCCAATGGGTTTTTAGAATATAATTATAAAATAAATAAAAAATGACACATGTCAAGAAAAGAGCCACCCAGTGAAAATCACCAGGTGTAGCATCGTATTCCCCGTGAACATATATACCTTTCATCGCCAGCAGGATATCACTATCCCTCATCTCTCTCTCTCTCTCTCCTCTTACTCTCTCTCTCTCTAATCGTCGTAATTGTAGCCCTAGTTTTTTTCCCCCGATAACTCTTTAGATATAAATAATAATAGGGGCTATATGCCAAACATTCTTGGTTGGGATTTTAATTCTTGATAAATCCTTTATTTATAAATGATATTTGAGATAAATTCAATGGGCCTGAAAAACCATATATGCCCCCACTAACTATTAATTAGTATAATTATTTAATTTAAAAAAAAATTATACACATAATCTACACCCAAATCTTCTCCAAAAATTATTCCCCTTATCACGACAATTCAGTTTTTTTCCTTTTCTTTTTCATTTTGTTTAATGGTTTTATTTATTTCGATTTAAAAGAAAATTTTGTAATTATTATTATTTTTTTTTTTTTTTTCAATTTTCTATTTTAATTTTTTTTCTATTTTATATTTTCATGTTTTTTATTTTAATTTAAAAAAAATGGTTTTATTTTTTTTTCGTTTTTTCATGATTTTTCTTTTTTCTTAATTTCAATTTTTTTTTTAAAATGGTTTTTTTATTTTCTTTCCAGTTTTTTTAAATAAAAACCACTCTATATAAACATGAAAACCACTCTGTATAAACAGCTATATAAACATGAAAACCACTATGTATAACAACTATATAACATGAAAATCACTCTGTATAACAACTATGTAAACTTAAAAACCACTCTGTGTATACAGTTATACAAAAATGTGTACAAAAATTATTGAAAACCACTATAAATTTGTTGAAAACCACTATCAATTTATCAAAGACAGAACCTGACATTATGAAAATCACTCCATATAAACAATATAAATATCCAAACAATAGGGGTGTTTTTGTAATTATCCAAATAAGAGGGGTGTTTTTTTGTAATTTGACCATACCTCAGGGTGTGTTTGTAATTTAACCTTGTTTTATTAGTTAAACTAGCATTTTTCCCCGTGCACGAGATATTATTTAAATAGTTAAAAAAAATAATTAATTTAATTTATAATAAGAAAATATAGTACACTAATATAATAAAATTTAATAATATAGTATTATTCATATTAATTCCTCTAAATTAATTAATTAAATAAATATTTAACAAATTAATATGCAATTTACTAAATTATTTAATTAAATAAATATTTAACAAACTAATATGCAATTTACCTAATTCACCATTACGCGTTATTTTTTTTTAGATTTATGATTACGTGAAACCCTATTTCTCTCTCTTCTTTTTTTCTCTCCCCTGTCGACATTCTCCATTTCTCATTTATTCCACCGCCACTCGCCGTCGCGCTCCACTGGCACTGCCACCTCCCCTGAAGCTGCAAAACGACCAATTCTCTTAAGCTCTACTTCTATATGCATACTCTCTTCTTATTTTATCCCTTAACCGTGGCGGAAGTTAGGCGGTCTTTTTTCAAGGATATAATTTGAAGTCCGACCAAGGATTTAGGCACTAGGCCAAAATGCCTTCCTGCCGATGAAAAATAGGTTGTTGTGACGAATTTTGATCGACTGCGGTGATATAATATCGTCGCAAAACCAGGTTCAAAAAGTTGCACAGGGTCTCGCCGCAAGACGTGCGATGAAAATTTTTATTCGACGCGACAATTGCGACGATTCTAGTAAATAGTCGCAACCGTTTTTCGCGCCCGAAAAAAATTACGTTTTTATTTATTGCCACTAAAAACAGATTTCGTCGCATGCATGTAGCGACGTTTTTGGATTATCGTCGCACACACTCGCGACGTTTGTTACATTTATCGTACTAATATTTTTATCAAGCGTAGCAATCCTCCATACAACTTATGCGGCTGTTTTACACCATTAACGTCGCACACGATTAGACATTGCGTCGAAATGCAAAAATGCCGCAAACTTATATTCCATTACTTTGCAACGAAAATGTTATTCATCGTATTTTTATTTATTTTTTATATAATAAATTCAGTTTTTTGTATTATTTTAAAAGATAAATTAAACATGTATGATCAGTTGTAGTAACAAAAAATTAAATATTACATCAAACATCATAATAAATATGATGTCTCACATTAAAATTAAATATCATTGTAGCACACGTACATTAATTCAAAAAACACAAAATCTTAAAAAGTATTCATAGTAGTCATTCATAAAAAAAGAGTCCATATTTTATACTTTACCATCATTAGAAGTAGTTGGGGGTGTTGTCTTAAATTCTCGAGCAAGGTGTTCATCGTTTCTTGAAGTCGATCAAATTTATCATCTTTAAGTTGCATTTGCTCTCGCATTAACTTCATTTCGACCTCCACTTCTTGTCTAGCAGAAGAAAATCTTGATTTTTCAATCCCTGTTGAGCTCGATGGTCCTTTAACCCTTCAAGTCCTTTAGTCTTTCCTAATACTTTTTCAATCACAATTGAGTTAGCAGAGCTTTCATCACTTCCATCACGCTTGCACTTTTTATAAACTCCCTTCAAATCAGCCTGAAAAAGATAAAGAACACAAATTAAACCACAATTTCTGCAGCATATATAACATCTAAAATATGCATATACTAAAAAAATATCACTATCAACAAACAACAACCAACGTCTCCAAAAATATCCATATCCACATCTCAACAACTAGTTCGACATATTAAACAATTGAGCATGTAAGTTACACACAAGTAACAGATCTCAAATGTGAAATATATAATATTTTGCAATAAATCCCAACTAAACATGCAACAACCATACTAAACATAAATATTTGAGATACTACTAGTTGAAGTAAATAAACTTGCACTTACCGAAATGGTAATTCGTTCAAGCGTTGTTGTCGCAATGTACGGTTCTTCCATATCACCCTCATTTTTTGTATTACAAATCACATCTCGTGATTATGGAGACAAATGCCAATCAAATCATGAGAGCGATATGCCACCTCGTCAAATGATTATAAAAAAATCCACCTCATCAAATGATTCAAATAATACACGTTTGATTGGAGTTCAAATACAAAATTCTCGAACAAACGTTATTGGAGTACAAAATTACAATTGGAGGAGATCAAAACATCATTTCTGCCAAATTTTACAAAGCTATTCATTACGTGTTTTTTCAAGCTTTAACGCTTTATTCGAGATTAAATACAAAACCTCAAATTAATGTTATTGAAGTCCAAATCAGAGGAGATCAAAACATCATTTTTACCAAATTTTACGAAGTCGTTCATTGCACATTTTTTCAAGCTTAACGTTTCTAAAAAAGAAAAACATTCGATTCGAGATTAAGTTACAAAACCCTCGAATCAATGTTGTTGGATTCCAAATTTACATCGAAAGGAGATCAAAATATAATTACAACTCAGTTCGTTATTACAACTTTTCAAGATTACTATCATGACGACAATAGTCGATGAACTTTAAATAGATATGTAACATTTTTTTATTAAATCTATAAAAAAGAATTTGTACATCATTTCTTTTCGGTTTTTCTACGAACTCAAATATAGTAAAAAATAAAAACTTATTTGTAGAACTTTATAGGTGGTGTTTGCAAAAAAATATTTAAAAGCAGAAGTTACAGCTATTGAGTTATGTTAATTTAAGTATTTATTTTTAAAAGTTGGGAGTGTTTGCTAATTTACAGGAAAATCAACTTAAATAAAAAAAGAAAGATCATAGTGCTTAATAATTTATAACTAAAAAGTAGTTTATTTAAGAAAACAAAAGTTCAATTTACAACCACTTAAAAATACATTATAAACAAAACAAAGATCATAATCTATTTGTAAAACTTTTTGCAAACACCACGTAATCTTTAATAAATACTTAAAATATCCTGCACAACTAGGGTTTTTTTTTTTCTCTTCAAAAAAAAAAAAAAAAAATAGTTTTTATGAATTGATAATAATATTGTAACAATAAATAATAGTAATATCATTTAATTACACAACCCTTGTCCCCGCCGTGAACCATCCAAAGACCACGCGATCCCACGCAGAGACGGATTGAAATTAAAAACTCCCCCCACCCCAACCCCAACCCCCCAAGACTGCTTCTTCTTCTCCAATTATCCCTTTTCAAATTCCTTTTGGGTTTTATTTGGTTGATTTCTGCGTTTGTTTTTTCACCTTGAAGCAAACGTATTCCTTATTGCGATTTCCCATTGGGTTTTTGAAGTTTCGTGTTACTCAGACCAATTTCGATTAGGGCTTTTTTTTTTTTTTTTTTGGTTGTTTGTTGAAAGTGCTTCAAATTGGGGATTTTAATGTGATTGCGATGATGATGAATCAAGGAGAAACCGCGGATTCCATTTCTTCGCTTGAGGTAATTCCTTTCGCCCATTTCAATATAGTGAGCGGATTGGTTTTTGATTACGCATTCAGTTATTGGAAGCTTTTTCTGTGTGTGTGTGTGTGTGTGTGTGTGTGTGTGTGTGTGTGTGTATTTAACATGGAAGAAAATGCTTTCATTCTTGAGGTGCTATGGTATATGGTAGCTCATGGCACTGGTACCTGCTCTTCTTTGATTTTATATTTTTTTCTGGGACAAATTTAACTTGTTTTTATAAGAATCGATAATTGTATGCTGAAAGTTATATAGCAAAAGAATTATGCTAACTGCAACCTGGATTATCATTCTAAGTCATATTTTAGAATATTTTAAAAATTTACGATACGAACAACCATCTCAACGCTCTGACAACATAAAGCATATAATCTTTGATCTTACAACGGCTGAGGAAAAGAATAGATAGGCTTCTGCAGATCCGTAATCTAAGATATCATCTTTATGAGCATTCTGCATATCGTTGGCTACCTACGTGGATTTCTATACAGTCAAGTGTTTGGTATTCAAGTTATGAGCTTTAAATACTTATTCTTTGGGAATAAACTTGAATAGAATGCTCCGAAGTTGGGAAAGCTTTTCGCCACTTTTTCATTTTTTTTTTAATTTGGATTAGAATGATAAGAAATTTAGCATTAATTTCAATATTACTCATTTTACCACACAAAGAGAGTCAACATTGTGACTCGTGAGTTTGGGAGGTGATACAATTTCCCTTATAAATATAAGAAAAGTAAAGTGTAAAATCGTGGCAAATTGCTTACTGGACAAGCCTGTTAAGTATAAATGTTGTTCTCCTTCCAATGATCTAAATAAAGAAAGTAAGTTTCAGCTGTACATGATGCCGATCATGAAGTTGTCAATACTTGTTGGGGGAAATATGCCACTTTGCATTGCTAGAACTAAGCATGTAGGTTTGACATCAGTTACAATCACATTTTGGTTGAAATTTTTGTATCCATAGTAGCTAGAATAGAGCCACTGTTATTACCATTCCTACTGGTTCTCCATCTGATGCTTATTGCATGGTCTTTACTATTTAGTCTACTTGTGAAGTATGAATCGGCTCTTTCTTTCTTAATTTTACTTAAATATATTACATCTTCCACAAGTTAGCCACTTATTATCAACTGATTTTACCTGGCTGATTACTAGGCCGTGGCACCTTTTCTTCTTGCACGTGGTTTGCATGACTCATTCCAGTATATATGTTTTATTTTCTTAATTAAAAATTAAAGTACTGTGACAAATGAGGAAGTAGAGTAGATACAAGATTTGAACCCTGGACCTTGACTCTAAGAATCAAATCCAGGTATCAACTCTCCAGTGTACAAATTAGTCAAAGCATTCCATATTAGGCAATATTGCTTATTTCTTTTTTCTTTGCTGTTGCCTGGTATAGATCCACGTGATTGAAGTTTGAGACTGCCTTAATAAAATACTTATCCTATAGTACTTTACCCCTCCTTACATTGGTACATTTAGCTAATTTATTCTAAAGTTTGGTCTCTATTCTTGAAATTATTTTGGGCTGTATAACTGATTTGTTTCTCCCTCTCCATTATCAGAAGCAGCAGAAAAACGAATCTCACCAAGTTCATGCGACTTCTTATTTCTCTCCGAGCTGTGCTGTTGCATCATGGAACACACAAATGGAGAATAATAGCTTGAGGGAGAACGGAGTTCTTTCTAATACTGGCTACAATCATGATAAGTTACCAGAGTCAACCTTGAAAAACGTTCAAGATGGACAACCTTTGGCGCCTATTGTCTCCACATCAAGTTCAGGACCTGCAGATGTAGCACAAGGTTATAGTGGTTATGCTGGTTACCCAAATACTGATCCCTATGGATACAATAGCACGGATTATACAGCTTACTACAGTCAGTATCAACAACAACCCGCTCAGTATCAACAGCAGCAACAATCCAGTCAATATCAACAACAACCTGATCAGTATCAACAGCAGCAACAACCCGTTCAGTATCAACAGCCGCAGCAACAGCCCGTTCAGTATCAACAGCAGCAGCAGCAGCAGCAACCAGTTCAGTATCAACAGCCACAGCAGCAACCCAGTCAGTATCAACAGCCCCAACAATCGGGTCAGTATCAACAGCCACAACAATCTGGTCAGTATCAACAGCCACAGCAATCGAGTCAGTATCAACAGCCCCAGCAATCCAGTCAGTATCAACAGTCCCAGCAATCCAGTCAGTATCAACAGCCCCAGCAATCCGGTCAATATCAACAGCCACAGCAATCCAGTCAGTATCAACAACCCCAACAATCCAGTCAGTATCAACAGCAGCCCCAGCAATCCACTCAGTCTTATCCTCATCAAGTCGGAGCTTATCAAAACACAGGTGCTCCTTATCAGCCTCTTTCCTCATTTCAAAATACAGGGTCTTATGCTGGGCCTGCAAGTTACTCAAGCACTTATTACAATCCTGGTGATTATCAGACGTCCGGAAGTTACACAAGTGGAACCTATGGCACTGAGACCAACTTGTGGCAAGGAGGGCAATATGCAACATACAGTTCCAATCAGTATCCAAATTACACTCAGGACTCAAGTTCAGCCTATGGTTCTACACCTGCTGTTGCAACTTCACAATATCAGCAGCATTATAAACAATGGGAGGATTATTACAATCAAACTCAAACAGAAGTTAGCTGTGCTCCTGGGACCGAGAATGTATCTGCCTCCATTGCATCTAGCGTGAATAGTTCTGTCCCTATTGCATCTAACGTGAATAGTTCTGTTCCCAGTGGAAGCACTGGATATACAGCTCCAATCAACCAGGTGTCTACTGCTTATACCCCTTTGTGGAGGCCAACATCTAGTTCATCTGAACTAACTGCTGTGCAGGTTTGCTGGTCTTAATTGCAGTTAGCTAGAATTCTTATGTTAGTAACCGACTACCACAAAAATGTTTTGACTTTGCTCGTAATTAGATGGTCCAAGCATTGGCTGTGAATAAAAGAATCTATAGGGGTATGTCTGAGAAGTGAGAACTTAATTGTTAAGATTGATTTGCAATATAAGAGAAGTAGAATAGTGCCATATCCACGAATTTGCTAAAGGGTCACCTATGAATTGCTGGATAAAATATCTTTGTGGTTTGGATTGATAAATGAAGGTGATGGGAACTTGATGGAAGAAGAGAGAGATATATGAACTAATTACGTGCAATAGGTGATAAGTATATAAGGCTGTTGAGTCAAATTTTTAACTTATCAACATATCAAATTCCTCAAGGAGCCTGAAAATGATCCAAAACAATGTGTACAACCACCTGTTAAACCATTAACTGAAATATTCTTGCACTGTAGTTCAACAGCTGAGTTCTAAGAACTGTTAAAGCTCTGCCTTTTATACAGTATTACCTTCTGGATTATATTGGAGAGGCCCATCTCAGAGACTCTGGGTCTTGTTATGTTTGCTAAGCTGTATCAATATGTGGTCAATTCTAGGTCAATTTTATATTTATTTGAAAAAGATGCAGCAAATAGCATTAATGAAATTGAATATTTTATTTTGCACCTCGATAGGAACCTGATGGATATAAACCTTGAAAAGAACATTTGGAGACACCGTTTATATTTTTGTAGTATTTTGCAAGAAAAATAAGGCATTGAATTTTTAGGTACTGAATGAGAGTCGTGGATTTGAAATTCCTTACCATATGAATTTATCTAAACAAAATTCAATGTAATTGAAATCCTTAACTTCGAATTCTTTCATATGAATGCAACCTAAGAGTTTAAACATTCTCAGGACAGGTATAGCCTTTTAAAAGCCTTAATGACATGGGTAGCATGGCCAATTAATAATAAAACCGGAGTGTTTTCGGTGTGCAAACATGTCTGGGGAGTGGCGAGTATGATGGTGTATCTATGGGCTCTACACAGTAGCTTTTTATATTCAAAGAATCAACTTACACGGCGAGAGGGAGGGAGGGAGGGAGAGGAGTAACCTGAATAATCGTTTTAATAGATGAATGTTTGAGTATTGTTAAGACGTCGCTTCCTTATAATTTTGAAGCTAGAACTGAAGCAAGCCTGTCTTTTTTTTTTTTTTTTTTTAACAATTGAGAGTTTTTTCAGTCATTGTAAGGTTTATCAGTTTCTTTACGTATTTTTTAGGGTAGCCGGTTCTGGGTCTTAAGCTTGATTGCATTTATTTTAGATACTTTGATTGATAACAATAATTCCTTATTATCAAAATTGGCATGTCAATCTCATCTTATTACTGTGGTTTTGTTGTCAGCCTGTTGCTGTAAGTGGTAGTACCCCTGAAGCTTATTGGACACATGGGACTTCTGCTTCCCAACATGACCTGCCCAACTCTATACAGTCACATGTTCCAAAGCCACCAGAAATAATGCCTGCGTATGATAGTTCTCAAAATCAACAGAACTCTACATTTTCGCAAGGTTCTTCTGTTCTTTACCCAGCTTCTTACCAGGTTTCTCAGGGTCCATATGAAAGTTCTCAAAATCAACAGAACTCTACATTTTCCCAAGGTTCTTCTGTTCTTTACCCAGCTTCTTACCAGGTTTCTCAGGGTCAGCAATCATCCTTCCAAACTGTTTCACAACCTCCCGAACCTCTAGATCCTCGAAAGGCAAACAAACTACAAATTCCAACTAATCCAAGAATTGCTTCAAACTTGTCCTTGGGTCTCTTGAAAACCGAAAAAGATAGCTCCATGACTAGTACTACTATAAAGCCATCTTATGTCAGTGTTCTTATGCAGAAACCAAATGAAAAAGCTATGTCACATGAGGAAGCTGATTCCGTGCTCAAGGTTAGAATGCTTTTCTATATTCAGTCTGTGCATTTGCTCATCTTGTTTGAAACTGAACATAGTAAAAAAGTACATACTCTAAATGCCATGTCGTTTCGGCTTCTTACGATTTACATTGGCTCGTCAATATTAGCACATTCACTCATCAAACTTTACGCTCTAACAAGAGCTAACAAGGACGTAGAGTTGATTTATTTGAACTTTAGGCTAGTGAAAGAAATTTAGGACAATGAAAATAGTAGCCAAGAAGAACAAAAACTGGATAGCTGGAGTAAATTCAACTAATAATGAATATAAGGTAAACTGGGGTGTACTTATCAGATACATTTGGTTAAAGTAGTGTATATTAAGTAAAATACCATAAATTAATGCCTCCAGATATTGCAAAGGCGTTGCTTGAGTGGTATTGGGGTGGGGAGGGTCGTAGTATGTCAAGGGTTAATTTCCCTTTGGGTTTGGTATTGTAGGCCATTATAGGGACAACTTACAAAAAAGGTAAAATACCAGAGACTTTGGGGTCCATATAAATTTATCAAAGCTCTTTTGATGTTTTTGTAGGAAAAATAGGTGAAACTAAAATAAATGTCTAGAGTAAGCAGACTTCCTAAAGTCGCATAAAATGAGGTTATATTGAGGATTTGGAAACTCAATTCAATTTAGATATAACCATGCAAAGAGTGCAGTCGAATAGATCAATATTTGTTAATACAGATAAATCCTAAGCGAGGACTTGTAGGACTGTGCTTAGCAGTTGATAACAATTGATATTTGAGGATAAAGCCTTAATTTGTAAGAATCATGTAAGATGTCTTAATTTGTATTCATGTACCTTTTTCATGGATGACATACTTCTGAATATAATTATTTTTTTTTTGTTTTTTCGTCAGTCTTGGCCTTCACTCTGTTCTTTCTATCATTTATCTTTTTATAGCAGAAATTTGACATGAGAAACTAAAAGGGGAGAGTTGCATGCCTTTCCCTAATGTTGCCAATTATTGCTGTTTTATTTATGTTCTAAAAGTCGAGATGAAATGGATGATACACTTATTGATACAGCTCTTTAAGTAGCGCGTATAAGAATTTCTTTGATCGGTTTTACTATATGATTTGTGTTTTACCTCAAGTTAGGTAAATCTATTGTTTTCACTGTTAACCTAATATTTATTTAACATAGAATGGATTCAGATATAATACTTATGGATATGAATCGAAATACATACTCTCTCCAGGATTGGACATTCCCCTCTTAAACTGGAATGAAGTATTTCACTTTTAAAGAATGGAAATGTAATGCATCTTCACAAATTTTGACTTGTGGATTCGTTGCAGTCAATTACTATGTTTCTGGGACAACAAGATAAACATGATTATGAAATTATTTTAATGACCAAGTACTATGTGATAGTTATAGAAGGAATATACGAGGTTGGATGGGATTGAATTTTGTTTGAGCAGGTATCTCTGCCTGATTTACCTCTTGGTAAACAATTGTAAGCAATCTGTTGTTTACATTACGAGAATGATATAGCTTAAACTGGTTAAAGTGGAGTGCTTACAGTTGTTGGTGTTCAAACATGGTGGTTTATTCTGACCCTGGCATGTGGCTTTAATTTATGATTTAATTTCCAAAACCAGCAATGATTCCATGTCTTAGTTTCTTACACAAATTAATCTATAGTATTAGTTTATTCTATTCCTGTTCATCCATTTATTGGGAATCGTTAAGAAAATACATTCTGGTTTTGCATATTTTTACTATGAAAGTATCCCATCATATGTTATTATGAAATGCTGTCATATTGGAAAATGATAGAATGAAGAAGTATGCCGGAGGGTATTTTACTGAAGTCACACTCTTGTCTTTACAGCCTGGTGCATTTCCAAAGTCATTGCGTGGTTATGTTGAGAGGGCATTGGCTCGTTGCAAAAATGATAGGCAAAAGACGGCATGCCAAGCTACCATGAAGGAGGTATATTCTATAGACTGGATCTTGGTTATGCAACATTAGTTTTGGTAAAATGGATGTGCGAAAACATATTTTGGATGATGCAAAGAGCATAAATCTGATAGCTGTGATTCTAAGATTCACTAGTTTACATGAATTTATTATCTTGAGACAGGGCTTCGACTTGTGTATGTCTACCTTAGAATTATATTAATTATAAATTATTATATGCTGCTGCGCTGCCATCTTGTGATTTGAGCATGTTGATGTTAACCATTCACACTGAGTCACTGACCTTTTCCTTTGTGGTGTTATTTTCTACAATTTAATGATACTGGGCTTGGAAACCACCCCCCGCCCCCCAAATACAAATTGATTCTTGTTTGAGGGCGTTGATACATATGATGTATAACACATATACAACAATGAGACTGTTGTCATAGTTATTTCACACTCGCTCCCGATTTTAGCTGCCACTTTAGGTTGTTGCGCACATATTAAGAAAAAAAATAAATTACATGGATTATAGCTAAAAAAACATAGAACATCACTAAAATACCCTTGTCATTAATTGCTTCTGAACTGATTATCTTTCAACTAATTAAGAGTGATAAAGAGCAAAATAGAAAAAAAGTTTAATTAATGCTTCATTGAAATTCGATAGTGACAAATAATTTGAAACATTTTTTTTATCCAAATTGACAAATAAAATGGGAAGGAGGAAGTATATATTTGAGGAAGACTAGTATCTATGAGGGTCATTGGTAAATTTAGGGAAAACAACATTGCTCATGCAATACATGTTGTCCGGCCTCCCCTTGGTCAACATTATATGACTTCGAATGTTGTAATTCCTAAATCATTGTTTAGTGCTAAACTCAGCAGAAAGTGCAAGTTCGTTTTGTGTTACATGCATTCTCTGTTTAAGACATTTAGTGTCTTCTGCAGAACATATTTCTGCCCCGGAGATTAAGTGGGGTGCTTTTGGGCTTACATATTCTTCTATAAACTATTAAAACTACAGCAGCATGAAGTTTAGAATCAATAGCTTCCAGTTCTCCCCATTTTGTGTTCTCAGAACAGTCTACCACAAAAAAATCACTTTGAGTTGGATCCAATAAGTTACTTTCCTGATAGAAGGTGAGAAATAGGCAAAATGTGAAGGTTTTAATAATCAAAATTCAGACCAAGGTTTATTTTATATAAACTTAATTTTCATGCTGCTGGTAATACTATGTAGAGCAGTATCAATTGTATAATTATCTTCCAGTGCTCCTTATTAACCTAAATAAAAGCTTAGTTTGTTTCACATCACAGTCTGGCATTTAAATATCCATAAATCCTGGATGTATGGTTGCGTTATTTTTCTTGTTTGTCTTCCTGATGGCTTACCTCATGCTGCTACGCGTCATGTTTTGAACAGTTTTCATTCAGATTAAATGTGTCCATCTTAACATGCTGTACCAATTTTATCATTTAGGTAATAACCAAAGCGACTGCGGATGGTACACTTTACACAAGAGATTGGGACATTGAGCCCCTGTTCCCCATGCCGAACATCGATGCAATTAGCGAAGAGTGCGTTTCTACTATATCCTCCATGAGTATATTTGTTTATACAAATGAAAATTGAGAACCAATATCGCATGTGTCTTAATATTATTGTTTAATATTATTGTGCAGTGATTCTGAGTTTCCATTATTAACATCTGCAATGCCAAAGAGTAAGAGTCCTAATCGGCGAGCCAAAAGTAGGTGGGGGCCAGTTCCAGAGGAAAAAATGGTTGACAAATCTGCGAATAATTCTTATGGAAATGTCAAATATGGTGGTTGGAACAAGAAACAGGTAATCGTGAGAATGTTTTAATGGCTGTTCTTTATGTCGATTGGAGGAAATGCTTATAAACAAAATAGGTGCTTTATCTCACAATCATCATGTGTAATTTTTATTACACGACTGCAGTTTTCAGGTGGAGGGACAGAGAAAAGGGAGAGTTTGGGCGCTAAATCTTCTTTTACATATCATAGAAATTCTGCGAAAAATATTGGCAGACCTGTTAAGAGGCAGCGTCTTGGTGATGATCTGAATGCAGCTGATGCTGGTGAAAGTTCTAGCGATAGTGACAAGGAGCAAAGTTTGGCCAAATATTATTCTGCTGCAACTGCCATTGCTGATTCACCAGAAGAGAAGAAAAGACGTGAAAATCGTTCTAAACGTTTTGACAAGGGACATGGAAACCGAGCAGAAAAAAATAACGTTAGAGCAAAAGGTGTGGGAGCCGGTAACTTGTATGTAAGACGGGCTAGTGCCTTAGTGCATAGCAGAACCGTTGAGGAAAGTGGTAGCAGGGCTGTCGAAGATATTGATTGGAATGCTCTTACCGTCAAGGGAACCTGTCAGGAAATTGAGAAACGCTACTTGCGCCTTACTTCTGCCCCTGATCCTGCCACGGTAAACTACCCCAGCTTCTTCATGATCTAATGTCAAGGATTCTGTGTAGATATATGGTCTCTGTCACGAGCAATTATGTTTTTTAAGATAAGTATTGCTTTGCAGGTGAGGCCCGAAGAGGTGTTGGAAAAAGCTCTGCTAATGGTTCAAAATTCTCCAAAAAATTACCTTTACAAATGTGATCAGATAAAGTCAATACGTCAAGATCTTACTGTACAACATATACGTAATGAGCTTACAGTTAAGGTACTTTTGCCTGGACTCAATCTTTCATACATGCCATTCATTTTTCAATGTAGATGATTTTATGTGTTTTTCTGCTAATAATTGTGCTGCGTATCTTACTGTAATTGTTTTCCTATGTGGACAAGATTATAAGCTTATTTAGATTTTGTTTAATTCTGTTTTCTAATTTAATGTTTCACCTTTGATTAGGTATATGAAACTCATGGCAGATTGGCTATAGAAGTTGGTGACTTGCCAGAGTATAACCAGGTTACTGTTCTGAGCTTTATGCTTTCTTGCGTGAATGGCTTGTTGCGAGCTTTACCTTGTAGATTATTCTTTTCCTTTGTCAGTTTTGTTCATTAGCTCACACATTCCTTTGACGACACTTCATTCTCGTAACGGCTATCGAATGAACTGCAGAAAATTATGTTCGACTGTTCATGTTCAAGCTATTGTTGAACTCTTTTAGATTCCATCAAGATTACATAGATCATACATTATATTTACGACAGTTAATTTATCAAAGGGATTATTTGGTCCATAGTAGATCTGAAACCCTTGTATATAAAAAGGGCTCTATGATTTAGGACTCCATCCTACCTTGATACTAAGTGGTCAAAATTGTTAGATACATGGAATTACCTAATTCCATGACCAACATACTTAAAAAAAAGACTACAAACTACAGTGAAAACTCTCAAATCACTAAAATACTAAAAGAAGAAAACTAACTATTATGAGAACTCTACATCTTATTAATCACTGCGTATCCTTTTGAATGTTGATATGCAAGGGACACACTATCTAGAAACTTCTTCGGAGTGTATTCTTTCTGAATATTGTCCCTTGATGACCAATTGGGTGCCCTACATTCTGCTTAACTGTATGCTGCTATTAAATTACCAGAAGCTACTGCTATCCTGTCGTATGCCGACCATAATTCTCCTATTATAAGTCTGAGCTCACTCTTCCATCTTTCATTTTCCAACATGCGTGTACTCGGATTATTGTGAGCATGTCTTTGTACATCCTAAGAAGTGTCTTTTATACTTGGTACTTTTGATTTTTTGTGCTTGTTCTTGAGGTGGTCATTCCACACTTCTCTTTGTAGTGCTAGATGTATCCCCTTTTCTTGAGGTAAATGGTTGGTAAACTGGAATTCGTAGACAATATCACGGACACTCTGTACTTGTGTTAAATTACGTTTTGAAGACTGTATTTGTGTTTTCATTTATGTAACTAAATTTATTACCTCCAGCAAGTCCATTTTGTTAAATCTTCTTGCTTTTTGCCTGCGAGCAGTGCCAATCACAACTACAAACTCTCTATGCTGAGGGAATTACGGGATGCCATATGGAATTTGCCGCATACAATTTACTCTGTGTAATATTGCATTCAAATAATAACAGGGACCTTGTTTCAGCAATGTCCAGGTTTGTTACGAATCTGCTTTTGATTCAATTGCATTCATTTATTCTGTAGATCCATTCGTTTATTGCATTCGTTGCTGCTCAGTAATTGATCTGGATGACACTGCCTATGACCTTTTCAGCCGTCTCTCCTCTTTCTTTCTTCAGCTTTTTATATTTTATATCCTGTGTATCTTACCTTTTTCTGTGTCTCTCCCTCTCCCTCATATCCTCTTGTTATTTTCTGTGCAAATGTCAAAATCATTTAACAAGTTTCTCCTTGTGTTTTTCGGCTTTTGGCCTAGAAAGTATTTCATGTGAACTTCTTTAGAAGTGATTAGTTGTGAAAGAGATTAAGCACTTGTTGAGCAGCAATATTAAGGTGAATAATTATCGAAAAGAACATGCAAAATAATTGTTGTGATTTAAAGGCGAGTACTCCTTACGCCCGTAGAATCTAGCAATGGGTTTTACTAAAAGAAATTACCAGTTCTCTTTAAATGGACTGAGTTTTAAATTGCAAGTAATGATGTGTTTCTCTGGATTCAGAGGATCTAGACTGGCAGTAGTAATTAATATCTGTACTTTTGCACACATTTTACAATTTTTTTCCTCACGGATTATCATGTCTCGTAACCATTAATTTTATTTCACAGATTACCAGCTAATGCTAAAATGGACATAGCGGTAAAGCATGCTCTTTCAGTTCGTAGAGCTGTGACATCTGGAAATTATGTGATGTTTTTCAGACTTTACAAAACGGCTCCTAATCTTAACACCTTTCTTATGGGTGCGTCTTACACACTTAATTAATGATGATCTGCTTGAATAACTGGTCTTTTACGTATTTATCATTAACTAAGCAAATACATTATGGAAATATTTCTTATTGCAGATCTATACGTGGAAAAAATGCGATATGCAGCTGTAAAGTGCATGTCTCGTTCATACCGTCCTACAGTTCCTGTGGGATATCTTTCCCAAATATTAGGCTTCACTAATACATTGCCAACAAGTGAAGCAAACGACGAGAATGAAGGAGATGGAATGGAAGATTGTATGGAATGGTTAAAAGCTCATGGTGCATGCGTAACTACAGAGAGTTCTGAGGAGATATCACTTGATACAAAGGTAATTTTGTCAGTCCCAGTTTCCGTGGGTCATTTTTAGTAAATGTGTGAACTTATCTCGTTCACTTCCTCCTTAAGAGTTTGCAAATCGCCTCCTTCCTTAAGAGAACTAGTGGGTCTATGATCTATCTAGGTGGCAGCCAATAACAGGGTGTAACGACTAATGGATGATCTTCCTGTCGATTCTTCTGCATGGATCAACTTTGACTATAATACCCTTTTGCCACTTAGATAAGCTAAAGAGTTAACCTGCAATTCACAAACATTTGATGGACATTTGTTTTTTGTTCTGAATAACTCACAGCTATACTCCTCGCATATGATGGTTGCCTCTCTACATTTTCTAAGTTTCGTTTAAACTTTCTTTGAAAAAAAGAAAATAAAAATTAACTTCCAGGTTTGTTTTGTTATACGTCCTAAGCAGTAACTCAAAAGAAAAATTAACTTCCAGGTTTATCTTTATAATCACATTTTCCTGGTATTTATGCTTAAGTCATCTTGAAATCAACCAATAACATGTTGGCAGGTTTTTCCATTTTTGTGTTGCTATCTCCCGACAAATACTAAATATTAATATTATTTATAAATTTTATTTTTAGAAAGAAATGCTCCAACAGCTATTCTAGGTGACTAAAATTCCATTTTGAATCCTTTTATTCGTGAAGATTGAATTTTGTAATGAATTTGATGATTGAATGATTACAGTTGACTTTATCCCATAATTTCTCGTCTTTTTTGTGTACAGGCTTCTGTATCGAGTCTCTATATGCCTGAGCCTGAAGATGCTGTGTCACACGGAGATGCAAGTCTCGCAGTTAATGATTTTTTGACTCGAAGTTTAGCTTAGGTCCGTTAGCCAATCGAGATTTCATATTGCCCGTTACTAAACCGACGATGGAGCTGTTGGGATAATTAAAAGACAGCTTCACTCGTATATCTAAATTCAAATGGAAAATGACAGCTCCTGAAAGTTGGGTTTGAGTTAATGAGATGTTCAACCGGTACCACATGGGAAAACCGCAAAAGACAGTCTGATTCAAAAACGGCATAGAGAAGAATTACGGCTGATATTTACGATGATTATTGATTTCATTGTATCTAACATAATCATCATTCTTTTGAATATAAACATTTTCATTTACTGTGATAAGAGAAAAATACAGTTTTGTTGTTGTATTTTAAACTGTATATTGTGTTGCGAGTATAAGAAGATAGATGTTTGTTTGTTCGCTCTACCTTACGTGAAGTAGTTTTGTAGTGCTGCAACATTTTCCTTTATGTTAATTTTTGTTGTGATTACCACGTACTATTTTCAATTTTCGGTTTATGTGCTAGCTTGTTTTATGACCTGAAATGACTTTTCCGGCTCTAATTTTACGAATTCCGTTTATTCAAAAAAGTTGCGCTCTCTCTAGAATTCCCTAACCCACCCCAAACCTCACGAGTATGTCCAAGTTGGGCGTATAAAACCACATCCCACGCCTAGCATGGGCGTGAGAGAGACACTACTCTTTTTTTTTTTTTTTTTTTCCCTTCCTTGCACCAACTTACCACCTCCGGAACCAGTTGAGCTACACCCATGCGGGCTTTTTTTTTTCCTTCCTGAATACATATAAATAAAACTAATACATTTTCTCATTAGCAAATAAAAAAATATTAATTAATTATTCATTAACTATTAGATAATTATTACAACAAATTGTTAACCAATTATCACTAATTATTTATTAATTACTTAAAATTTATTAATGAATTATTAGCTAATTATCAAATAATTATTAATCAATAATTAGTTATTTATTAATTATTAACCAATTAATAATTCATTAAAAAAAATAATCATTAATTAACTAAATAAAACAAAAAAGCGAATAAGAAGAAAAAAAGGTGAATGATATTGACCATGTTGGGGTATCACTCCCAATTTAGCGTGAAACAATGGTTCCTACGTCCAAAATGTGTGCGAAGGGCATTTTTCTGCTCCCATTTTGGGCGTTAAATATATTATTTCATGTCTGTTTTGGGCGTTGATAGGCCAAAATACGATATTTCAAACCCTAGTGAGAGAAAAAAAATTGAAAATTGGAACTGATATGGGCTGGATTGTCTCAAAGGCCCAAACAATAAAAATCCTACAAACAAAGCTCAGGCCACTCCCCCGCCTGACCCACTAAATCAGCCACTTACCCACGTACGATAGCCATATGCGACAGATGTGATTGCATTCCCCTCATAGACAAAGAAAGACGAAAAACTTGCAATGACATGGAGTGGGAAAAGGGCCACTTGAGATTTAAAAGAAAACAATCACACTCGTGAACCCTTCCCATTTGAAGTAACCCAACTCGTAAGAAACGGGACAACTCGCCTTCAATAGACAAGCAACCCAAAGTTGTCACATCACATCCACGTGTGAAATTGACCAGAGACAAAGAGGGGGCCCACCACCCTATCCCTGTGAAATGTCTGGATACAACTTCAGATACAAGGGAAAGCTAAACTGGTATTCCAAATCCACCTTATTCTCATTACATCACTTTAAATCGCATATATTGTTTTCCCACGATTGCGTCTGACTTGATCGTCGGATTGCTAACGCCGGGAAATCCTTTTCCGACACTCCTTTTTGTAGGTCTCTTAGGGATACGTGAGCTTATTCTTTGGGCTTTTTTGATTCCAGGCCCATTCCGTTCCTTTATATTTAATTAGCCATATAGGCCACATCATACGGCACCGTCTTTGGGAAGCGTAACCTGCGATTTTGACATTAAGATTATTTTAATGACTAGTAAAGCTTTGGCCGAAAATATGGAGTCGCGACTTGGAGAAACGGACCAAGTTCACGGTACAAGGAACATAGAAGGAAGAGGGACTTTCCCGCCCCGACCACCCCGATAAATTAATAACCTCACTTAAATAATAAATTCTTCTGACCCCAATTAGGTGAGAACGTGCTAAATTAATAACTTGATAATTTAATATTTTGCTAAATTAATAGAATTTTCATAATTCCAACTGTATTTTAATTTATAGAGGGTTAATAAACTACTGGAAATGGAATATAACCGCAGTTTGTTAGGTTTGTTTAGGCGGGCGGGATATTAAATTTCAAATATATATTATATATATATAATATATATTTCAACTGTTCACAAAACCGCATTCTAACTCAGGAACACGTAGTGCGCGTGAAAATGGCGGAGGAAAACCCTGCGAAAGAGAGCCGCATCCGAATCGCAGAAGAGCTGCCGGTGACGGCCGTAGACTTCATCAAGCAGGAGAGTTGGGACAGTTTCTTCACCTCGAAAGGCGCCGACGATTTCTGCGAGTGGTACGCCGACTGGCCCCAATTCCGGACCTCACTCATAAGCCATCTGTCATTTCCGGCGCCGGCGCAGACGCCGGAGAAGCTGAGTATTTTGGTTCCGGCGTGCGGGGCCTCGAGGCTGTCGGAGCATCTCTACGACGAAGGGTTTAGGAACATTACAAATGTGGATTTCTCGAAGGTGGTGATTCAGGCCATGATGAAGAGGAATATCAAAGTACGGCCGGAGATGAGGTGGCGCGTTATGGATATCACTAATATTCAGGTAATTTTTCCTTTCTCTTCATCATATCCAGTAGTTAGTACCCTAGGCCATGTGGTTTTTGGGGATTATACACAAATTTGCTAGTTTCTAACCCTTGCAATCAAATTAATTGTTAAAAACATTGTCAGTTGATTTGGAAATTTAATTTTGGGTCAATAATTTCAAATGTTAGGTTTGAATCAAATCTTCTTCTTCTCTTTTGGTAATTGAAGGAGGGAATTGAGTCCTGAAAGAGCATGTTTATGGTCGTTGAGTATTAGTTCATCTCAAATGATTAATCAAATCATTTTTCTATAGTCAATTAGCCTTATTCCCGCCACCTGTACGATTGATTGCTTCTGTAATTGTCCGCAATCGACTATTTTGGCATGGTTATGTCAATTACTAAAATCAATAATGTGAATTGATTCTGAAGAAATTTTGCCTATGCTCTGTGATTTTTTGGAACTCTTTTCTCTATCTATTTCCTTTTTTTTTTCCAAATGATTTGTAATTCATTCAGTTTCCGAGTGGGACCTTTGATGTCATCGTCGATAAGGGAGGATTGGATATTCTGATGGATTCTGAGCTTGGCCCCAGATCAGGACTACGATCTTATATATCCGAGGTTTATGATAGTCCGTCTTGTTTGATAATGACACAATTTCGATCTTGTTACTTGTTATGGTCCAAAAGTTTGACTTGTTTATAGGTTAAAAGACTGTTAAAAGCTGGAGGACGATATATTTGTCTCACCTTGGCAGAACCTCTTGTGCTAGGTAAAGACTGTTTCTCTCTAATTTTATTCATTATTTTGGTCAACGTAAAGATGCACTAAATTTTACATTTTCTATGCAGTGCTTAGACTTGATACTCATTTCAATCATATGACTCTCTCAGGTCTACTTTTTTTAAAGTTCCGATTTGGGTGGAAGATCAATCTCTATACCATTTACGACGAAGCATCTCCTGGAACCAACACACAACAGACTTTTATGTTGGTCGCAGAGAAATCATTTTTAACTGTTGTGTCTCGGATAGCACCATTCATGGATGTATCTTTTTTAGAATCTCAGGGTAATCAGGTGAGAGCAATTAACCTTGTCCATGTAACCCCCCTTTAAGAGAAGGAAATAATTTGAGCACTTTGGTCAAGATTCCGAACAATCTGATAACAGTACTGTTTGTTACCTCATATGAACATTTATTTGGATTACTACGAATCTTGAGAAATACATTTTAATTTTTGAACACATTACAGGTTCATGAGCTACTTGAAGCACTTGAGAGAGAAAATATTGTCCGCACAGCGTACTCCGAGGGCACATATAAATGGTACTCACTTGAAGAGCTGAAGCAAGGGGTGAAAGGAAACATTGGAGAGATTGAATCTGGTCGTCATATAAATCTTTTTTTAGGTGAAACTGGAGTATCGCGTTTCTTCTATACCTGTGTCCTTCTTGATGCTCCTGCAGAGACTGGACCTTTTTCCGATCAATTTCGCGTGATAATTTTTCTGCGAGTTAGTTCTCTTTTCTCCCCTTAGCCCTTCACTTGTGGTTTTAGTTACAGTTTAAGATGCTCTTCAGTTCAGGAAATTTTAAAAATAGATACTTAAATTGCTAAAGAGTTGTGCATAATGAGTATAATAATCTAACACGAGCATCCTTTTCTTCTGGATTGACCTTTCCTTTGCTAAGTTACCAAGCTATGTGTCCTTATTTATTGTTAAGTTAGTCTATCATAGATAGTGTTCTTCCTCTCAGTTACTTTTCTGTTTAAACATTTGCCAACCTGGAGTCTGTCTCTTTATACCTTATTTTCAAAATTAACCAGCTTCAACTTCCATGCCTTATTTTAGTAACTGTCTTTACTTTTAGTAATCTGTTGCCTTTCTATTTATTAGTTTTTATATTTAGTTTTGAATATAAAATGGATGGGTACCTATCTGTGCTATATATGTCTGAGTTACTGAACATTAAATAACTCATGTCTCTAAGGTTTAAGCTTTCACATGAGATGTTCATTTATGAGAAAGTTCCACATACTAAAAAGATTAAAGTTATATATGAGATGATCATTCACCATGTGGTTCCACTTGCTATTGGCATACTTCACTACTTAATTTGTTTCCAGTCCAACTGTTATGTGACTGAGGTTTACATTTCAGAGTCATTCTGCCCAGAAGATCCTCGCAGCAGAACTCCGACAATGGCTCGTTCTTCAATGCGTCAAAGCTGCTCGACTCTTGATTGTAAGTAGTTCCACTCATTTATAAATTTGGTGTACTTTCTTCCAGTACCTGCCTCTTCATATTTCATTTTTCACTCACATCATTTTATTGATTGGCCTTAGATTGTACAGGATTCCAATCATATTTGTATTAAATGGGCGGATATAGAGGTAACACTGAAATTTATTTTCTATAGGTAGTCTAAATTGTGAGCTGTATACTTGATGGATACTTAAATTTGTATTTTTTTCCCTTTTTCAGAAGGATGTCTCTCATTTTATCTCTCAATTGACCCCAGACGAAGCGGGTGATGAATATGAGATTGTGTAAGTATCCGTTCAGCATTTGCTTAAAACAATAAAGTGAGATTTCATTTTATTGTTTTAACTATGGAAAGTTGTTTCGAAACCACTGCTGAGATACTATATATTGTGTTTTATGCACAAAGTTTTGTTTGTTTAATGGTATAACATCTTTATAAAGGTTGTTCCGTATAGCAAGGTATGCACCCTGTTTTATGAACCACTTCTGAAATGTTTTGGATAAATACAGTTTATATTGCAAATAAGATGGCCTCTTTGAGAAAATTATGTTACTATATTCTTTCTAAGAAATGCCGTTTTTGCCACTCTTGTGGCAGAATAGACGAGGAATCCTTTAAAGCCTAGGAGGTGGGGGAAAACAATTGATGGTGCATGTACTAATGGCATTTTTGTTTAGATTGAGTGATATTCTGCTAGTTGCAAGAAATATACAGGAGAAATGTGAAGATATATTCCTTCTTAGGCAGATTACTTCTAAGAGATATTTCGTGAAAAAGGATTTGTAAGTAAGTTTGAAATCTGTTCTGAGGGATGGTGAGGGTGTTCTTTCACACTGCTACTTCATGCTTTAGATAATACAGTCCTATTTATTTTCATTGAAATACTGAACTTTGTTTTTTCTGCAACTTATTCAAGACTGTGTATTCTGTTATGGTAACAAACATATTTTCTGCATAGAAGAAATGATCAACTCTTACACACTGTACTTACCCTATGGTGCACCAAGAAAATGGAGCATTAAAGTTGTTTGCAATGGTTTCAGTGCATTATAGCTTTTCCTTGCTATATAATGGGAGTCCGAATCTTGGTTACAAAGTTCTCCTATCAAATGGATCTTTTGCAGAGTTTCGTCTGAAGATGATACAGTTGACGGGATTAAGCAGAGGACAATTCTGGTCGAGGTTGAACAACCACTATTTCTTGCTTCATATTATGAGATCTCTAGGAGTTGTAATAATTGTCTTTTTCATGTGTAGAGTAAGTTTGTTCAAGAATATGGGTATAGATAGCTTTTACATTGATGTTATAATACTTTGGTTGTGATTGATGTGCTTATGCTGTGTTTAAACTGATGCACTGTGTATAGGGAAAAATGTCGTCAGTTTTCAAAATCAAAGTTTCATACATAACCTGTTTCTCTGAGTAGATATCTCATATGTCCTTTTTTTCCTTTTAAAATCTCTCTCTACTTTGTTTCATCCAGGTTCCATCTGTCTTGACTGGTCTAATGTATGTAGAAGATGTGAGATATAATAAATCTCAGGATCTCACATTCCGCCGCCTTTGTTTTCATACAACTGAGACTTTGCTGCATTCTGAAGCACAATTATCCACAGAAGCTTTCAGACAGAAGAAAGGGAAACCCAAAAAAATCGGTGAATTTCTGATATCTATCAGCCTATTTATTCTTTATGCAGTTTAGTCATTTTAAATTATGAGTTTTTGCTGCATACATTCAATAAATTGGCTTCTAAATGTTTAATAGATTAACCATGTTCTAATCCTAAGAAGGCATCATTACCCAGAGCTAATAATAGAATTGTTCGCGACAGTGTGTCATGTTCTTGTGCTGCATATTTTCACTAGGATAAAATAATATTCAAATTTTGTCCTCCCTCCAATACTTTATTTAGTTCACAGGTTCTTTTGCTAGGCAGGCTTCTTTGACAATAATTGTAGGACAGGTACCTACGACTCAGCCAACTATCTTCATGTGCAAAACACGCAAGCAACTTTTACTACCATCTCTAATTAAGTCATCTCTTTTTAACCTTAAAATCTTTTTATACTTACTGTTATTATCGCTGAAGTA
Organism: Erythranthe guttata; assembly: GCF_000504015.1. Next base: position 539,562 of record NW_012193445.1, read on the forward strand.
GCAGTATTTTATTCACCTTCATTGATCGTCCTTTTAATCTGGGGCAGCATCAAGTGGTGAACTGAAAGTTGACCACAAAATTTTGACAAATGGATTTCACAAGGGGGTTATTGCTGGATTACAGTTGTTTTCTGCACATTCAAAAACAACTACCAAAGCTGGTGGTTTGGTGAGCCATCATCTACTTTGTCTTCAAATGACATACTACAACTAATTACTTCCTCGTCTCTTTTTGCTTAAACGATTCTCCAAAAAACCTTCATAAGTGACTTGCGGGGTAAATTACAATAATAATTATTATTCACTGTTCATACAGCTGTCCATGTAATGGAAAGTAACTAAAAAATTTCCCACTTTTCCAGGTCAAAACAGTGATCATTGGTCTTGGAACTGGAATACTTCCTATGTTTATGAAGAATTGCATACCTTCTCTAAAGATTGAGGTAGTAGAAGGAAAATTCTGGCTGTGTTAATTTACAATTTTTCTCTTATATATATTCTTAATTATTTGCCAGGTCGTCGAGTTAGATCCTGTGGTTCTGAATGTTGCTAGCGAATATTTTGGTTTTATAGAAGATGAAAGGTTGAAGGTGATATTCTCTACTTTCTAACGTTTGACCAACTTAAAATAGAAATTGAAGTGTGCAAAAATTTCGGTGTTTAAGGTTGTGAAAGGCTGTTGGTTCTAACATCCACACTAAGTAAATTCAAAACATAAAATATTTGAAGATGACGAAAAAATGCTCATACTTTTAGTACTCTCCTTTATTTCATGTTCAGGTACATATTTCAGATGCAATTGAGTTTGTCAGAGAGAGAGCAAATTCCGAGGCAGGTATAAAGTAGCAACAGCTAACTGTATTGTAGTAATATAAAAAAAGGTTAAAACAGCACGCTCAATAGCAACAAGTAATTAGCCGTAGTTCATGCAGCTGGAAGCAAAATTGATGTACTTATAATTGATGTGGGTTCATCAGACTCGAGGTAACGTAGAGCTTTTAATATATAAAAAAAAAAAATCACTTTATTTATTTATTTATTTTGGTATATCATTTTATTTTTATTCTTTTTATTGTGCAGTTCTGGTTTAATCAGTCCAGAGGCAGACTTTGTTGAGGAATCTTTTCTCTTGACTGTAAAAGACTCACTTTCCGACAAAGGTTTATTCATCATTAAGTTGGTCTCAAGGTTCTCTAGCGTGATAAGTGTGGTGCATTCAAAATTGAGAACGGTGAGGAAAAAATCTCGTGAAGTAACATTTGTTTCGTCTTTGCGTTATATTTTGATACTTAGTGGTGTGTATTTGACAGGTATTTAGCAACCTGTATCACGTTTACGTGGACGACGGTTTCGTCGAAATAATATTTGCACTGAAGAAGGAAGCTCCGGTTAAAGTTGATGAAGCTTGTGACGCACTTGCAAGATCATTAGAGCATAATTACGGTCAAGATTGGGCCAAACGTGTGTTACGTGACTCAAAATGTATCGAGCCACTTGAGTGAATGGTTTGATTGTAAATAAGTGACTGACTGGTTTTTGTAGCTATTAAAACAGTGTTACTATATTGGTATTTGCAGTTTTACTCTGGTGTTTTGTTGTATGTACAGAGTACTGTACAATGTGATATAATAAATAAATTTGCACATATTAGTATTACATTTGAAATGTGTGTTGTCACTATGTGAAAATACACATCCTAGTGTGTGTGCGGATGACAGGGACACTAGAATTTCTAAAAGGTCTTGCTGTAGTTTTTCAATTTTGACACTACTTTTTTCATTTAAGAAAGTATACTGAAAAAACAAAAATCATAATTCTACTTCAATCAATTGCTGCCACTCATCTTCCCAGATATTTGGAGAGAAATCACACACACACTCTCTCTCTCTCTCTCTCCTCTTGGTGTGTGTGTGTGTGTGTGTGATGAACATTCATCATGTGATTTCCTCTTCTTACAAACATTCAAAAACTTACAGTCCACTTAAATAAATTCCAACTCCCCCATGGCAAAGATTTCATCAGCAAAATTGTCTGAAATCAAGGATGTAAGATTTTATTTCCTATTTCTCTTGTTGTTTTAAGACTATAAATATTTAACTTTACTTCTAAAATACACACAAAGTTGAAAGTACTACTCGAACAAAACACTTGACATCTGTGTGAGCGAATGAACTAGGGGAGTAGTTGATACGGGCTGGATTGCTTCAAAGGCGCACAAAATAAAAATCCTACGAACAAAGCCCATGCCCACTCTCGCCTGACCGGCTAAGCCAGCCATAGGCAGCAGATGTGACTGACTACATTCCGCCTATTCACACCTATGTGTTAATATGACCACAGACAAAGAGGGAACCCACCACCCCATCCATATGACAGGCATAAATACAACTTTGAGATACAAGGAAAATGCAGACTGACATTCCAAATTCACATTTCTCTCATTACATCACTTTGAATACGTATATATTGTTTCCTCAAGATTCCGACTAACTAGATCGAGAGTGTAACGACGGGAAACCCTTTCCCGACACTCCTTGTTGCAGGTCTATTAGGGATACATGGGCTTTTTCTTTGGTTATCCATATAAGCCACATCAGTTTCGATATTCGTAAAAATAAAACCGCATTTAGCAACTCTCTTTATATGACAAATCTCTTCCGAATACCATGTTTTATATCTCAAATTTTACCCCATGTGAATTGCATTACTAAGTGAACGTGTACTGCATAAGTACTTTACCTCTTTTAAAAAGCTCGTTGCTTATTCTCTTCGTCTAGTTTCTCTGTCAATATAGGCATAGGCTTCGATATTATCTCCAAAATACTAACGACTACAGTTGAGAAAGCGATCACTTTTCGTGGATTCAATTACCCAAGATAATATTTAAGGTATTGGAATCCAATATCATAAAATATTACTACCTCCGTTTCATATTAAGTGTCTTTTTAGCTATATATATATTTTTTTTTCATATGAAGCGTCACTTTAGAATTTCAAGGTATGTCAACTTTCTCTTATCCAACTTTCTCCAACATTAGTGAAGTTTTATTGAGAAAATAAAGAGATACATATGGGTAAATTTGTCAAAATAATTTTTTTTACCCAAAATCAAGACTAGTTCATAACTTTCTTAATTAGTGTGCAACAACCTTAAACGCCACTTAATATGAAACGGAGGTAGTATATTATTTATATTACAGCAACATTAAATTATATATTCACAGTAACATTAATTTTCTTTTGCAATTTTGTTTTCCTCACGATAACATTATTTTCAGAGTAAAATTAATTGTCACAATAACACTATTTTCACAATAACATTAATTTCCTTTTACGTAAAATTAAATTTCATAGTAATATTAATATTCACAAAATTTCACATTAACATTAACTTGTTTGAACCTTTTTTTTTTTCTCTCTTTCCGATTTATTTAAGAATGAAAACTGACGAATTATAGGGTTGCAAACACCTATATAAACACCATTAAGATTATGTTAAACCATAAAATTACATCCAAATACATAAATTGTTGACACCCTTTGAGGGTGAAATGAGAGAGGAAAGAGACATAATTGTTATCAAATCCGAATTTGGAACAATAGATTATAAACTAATGTACTTTCCAAAATTTTCAAAATTCCGCCAATTTCAAGACATTCTAAAATCAGAATGAATTTTTGCATTTCAATTTTTTTGGAACAAAAATTGGAACCCGTGTTTTTCTTTCGAGAAAAATTGGAAATTTTCCGAAAAAAACATTTTCAATCCATTTCGTCTGACTTCCACTCATAGCTAAAGCACCTTTACAATTATTTTTAATTGGAATATGACAACCCCTTATTTATCTTTATTCATGTCCATGGTTGAAAGTCTATAGTCTTAGAAACTCAAATGCTAGTGAAGTTTAATTTTGTACTTCAATCATACTATCTATATTTATACCATTTATTATATTTAATTACTTCTCAAATTTTCTGTTATAATAGGTATTTGTAAATTATACAATCTGCCAAAGAGTTAAACATAAATTCTAAATCATAATGTTAAAATGCCAAATTGTCAATGTTAATAAACAATATTTAGAAAAAAAATTCTTAATTAAATAGCAACAATCAAATATTATAAACATATCTTGAGAACAAATATTACAACCCAAAATTAATTATTATGGTTGGAAGTTCCCTTTTTTCCACTACTTTAGTTATTATTTTATTAGTTTTTCATTTACATGTTGTCAATAGTAGTTGGTATACATAGCAGCTGGACAATTGATTTTAGCTGACCACATACAATTTAACCTTTTTGTTGGAGTTCAATTTTTTGTTCACACAAATGATATAATCATGTGTTTCTAGCAGATAGCATCACAAAAGTGGGATACTTGACAAAATTACCCTCTTACCTATTCAACACACCCAATTCAAAAATTTAATAGCCTAATTTAATGAATTTAAAATCCTTAGCTCTTAATTTAAATTTTTTTTTTTGTGAGAAATAATGGGGAATTTCAAATTCTTCCCATTTCGAGCAATTTCAATCCCTGTAACTCGGAATCATTTTATATCAATTTTAGTTCAAAATCTTTCAACACGGAAACCCTATTAGTTAAATGAAATGTAAATAACACGTTTTCCTCTCTTTGCACGTCTCTCGAACTTTTCAGTGAAAATGGTGGTCGACTGCGAGAGACTGTCGACTGATTGCGTCTCGACAAAGAAGCTTGGGTACGGTTATTGGAAGCATAGTAGTTAAACTCGCGAGATACCGCGATATATATTGTGAGACGGTACGGTCCTAATCAAAACGATACAACTCATAATATGTGTCGGCTATGCATAAATACCGTTAAATATCGCGAGATATCGTATCGTATCGCCATATCACGATACGATACGATATTTACGATATTCGTCAAAATATTAAAAAAAATTAAAAGAATTTTAAAAAAATGAAAAAAAAGAAGAAAACGAAATATTCACATTATCAAGGCCTGAAACAAATTTCAATATTATTTAATGTTTGTTTTACATATATTAGATCTAGGAAATTTACACGCCAAGTTTTATATTGATAAGAGAAAATAAGAAAAGACCAAAGTTGGAGTTGATGAAGTTGAAGAGATTGATTAACATGAGGATGTTAGAAATTGGTGGATGAAAAAAATTTAAGTTATATTGATCTTAATTATGAGTGATAGATTAGTTTTTTTTACAAATTAGAGCTTTGTTGATATTATTTTTATGAGCAGTTATGACTTATGTCCTATTTTATGATAGATTATTTTTTTTTAAATTAGAAATGAGTGGTTTGACTTTAAAATATTAAATTTTACATTTTTATAGTATTTTTATTATGTAAATATATATATTTTATTATTTTTAATAGTTGGTTAAATATCGTACGATACGATACGATAACGATACAATACACGGAGGAGAACGATACGCCGATATTTTCCGATTCGATAACCATGATTGGAAGATCTCCGCATTCAGCCACACACTTATCAGAAAGAAATATTTACAGGATAGTTAGCCTAATAAAAGAAGAGAGCTGTATTCTGAATGGCTCTTTTATGTTTTAGGATATACATAAAAATACAGTTCATGTACATTATACCGGAACTTCAAATCAGGCCTCTATACGTATATGTACGTGTATTTTATGTGTAACGTAATTAAATAAAATGTTAATTTTGATGTTTAGAAGATGAAAGCTAAACCATGTTCGAAGCATCAATTTCTCGTTGAGCAATATCGGACCATCGGGACCCGGCTTTAAACTTGCAAACTGGGCAGGTACCTTGCTGCCGAAGCCATGGATCTATGCAGTTCACATGGAACTGCAAAACAACAACATATGCACAAACAAATGTTATTACAACATTAAAAAAGGGTAAATTACAACCACCCCCTGAGGTATGTTCAAATTACGAAAAAACCCCTCATTTTGGATAATTACATCTACCCCTCAACTATGAATCTTCTTACATCTCCACCCTTGCGGATTCAAAGTCAACATAATCATCTAGATGCCGTGAAATGTTCTCTAATTTGTACTCATTTTGTGCAAACATACATTTTCTGATGCACCACAATCTGATATTTACAAGCCAAAAAACAAATTTTTTTATCATCTAGCTTCAAAATGTGGAGCTCGAATGAGATAAAACGGGTACAAAATGGAGAATATTCCACATAGTCTAGAAGATTCCACTAAATTTGAAACCTCAAGGGTGGACGTGTAAGAAGATTTATAGTTGAGGGGTGGTTGTAATTATCCAAACAGAAGGGGTTTTTTCGTAATTTGACCATACCTCAGGGGGTGGTCGTAATTTACCATAAAAAAATAAAAAATAAATAATCATTGAGGTAAAATAATGTGTAAGAGAAACCTGATGCAAGCATGGCAAGCTACGAATGACTTCTCCAGCATTAACTTGCTCCAAGCAAACACTACAAGTCAAATCGTCATCTGAGCTTTTTAATCCCGTTTGTGCATTTGAAACATCCTGCTGGCAAAAATATTTTACATTCAGGAGTGATATGTACAAATTCTCATACAACCGAGCACGACAAACTGTTTGTATGACACAATAATTCGGGAAATTGGAGACAATAATCGGAAAATTTTAGAATAAGTTGTACTGCAGTCATGCTCTCATGATCGATCATACAAATAGTAAATTACCACGAAATATAATAATTTGTACTTTTTCACGTACGTCGTAAAAATGAGGTTTGAAAAGATAAAAGGCCCAGTTGGGAAATTTGCAAATATATATATATATATATATATATATATATATATATATATATATATATATATATATATATATATATATATATATATATATATATATATATATATATATATATATATATATATATATATATATATATATATATACATACTACGGAAACATAAGACTGTAACATTTGTTATAAGATCTTGTGACATTTTTATTATTGCCGATCAAGGATAATCAATGAAACATAAATCTAAATATCTGAAACTAATAAAACAAAATGAATTGTTAGAGGTAGATCTTACAGTAAAAAAAATCTTATAAATATATTCCCCGATATATCAACCGCTAATGTATTCCTCACAGAATTGACAAGACACAAATATCAAAAAAATAAAATACAATACCTGAACTGAGGTTGAAGAAGCAGCCTGCTGCACTGCCGAGCCAACGCTGTCAGAAAGACCAAAATAAAAATCCATTTAAATAATAAAGAACACGATTTCTCAAACCAAAAATGCAGAACATTTACTAAAATCTTTGACTATGTTCTGTTTCCAACTCGTAAAACATGTATACATTAACATAAATATTTCAGATGAAAAAAAAGGAATATTTACAATTATTAGTTTATGTAACCAACAATTTAATAAGTTAAATAAATATTAAGACTGAATGTACACAGATTAATCAACATAAATATCTATTATTATCAAAAAGTAGAGACGAGACCAGCAAGAACTACTTAAAAAGCTAGTACAATGAAATTAATTAACGACAAATAGAAACATATAGCACTATTACCGGTCGTAATATTGAGTAATGAAGGCACGAGTACTAACCTCTGTGGACCAGACAACTTGTACTTGTGAACGGGAAGAGAATTGATCTCTTCCTCGGTCATTGAGGCTGCAGGAACATTGTCAGCATCCAGTGCTCGCAAAGTTTCATAATCTGCAATAAAACAAACATTCTTCAAATAACGGATAACACATAATTCAAATCGATAGTAAATAATGCATGCATGCATGGATACGCAACGTACCCAAGTCATCAAATTCTCGATCAAGAAGTGCAAGTTGGAGCCTAAGACCTTGCAACCTTCCTCGGGTAGCAAGTGCTATGGATGGCGGCATGTGAAGTCGCAGTTCCGTGTGGCCAAGAATCCCACTTGCTGCAACTGCATGTGCTTGCGCTTGTGCTTGAAGTTGTTGACAAGTCGCATACATCCTCAAACTCGTTGCCATGAAAAATACACCCAGCACTAGCCACAGCTAAAACCCGAAAAAAAAAATAATAAAAAAAAAATCAATTTCATCAATTACGTGTTATTATTATACAACTGATGGCAGTTATTAAAAAAAAAAAAACAGTCGATTTCATCGTTAAATGAATTACAAACCAGAAAATTTGGAGACATTTGGTGCGAGTTCAAAATCATAAACAGCAAAAGCACTGTCACCATCAAAATAACCAAATTATTACACAATGCAACGAATATAAAGAAAGAAAGAAACACAACAGTAATTGAGATTATCTACCTGTCACAAGAAAAGCGAGGGAATTTGTATTTACTGGTCGGGTGGCATGAACACGCTGAAGAGCATTTAAACAACATAACGGTTATTAGAGAGTTGCAAAATGTTCCTAAATCGGAAAAAAAAAGCATTGCTTTAAAAAAAAAAAGAGTTTAATTAGGAGTAGAAAGTCACCATTGCACGTCGCTCGGGAATAAGTCCTGGAAAGCCAGTTTCTATATCTCCGCGCGTGCCTCGGAAAACAAAACTCATGGTTTCCAAAAACTGCAGCCAGCACTAAGAGAACTACTTTCTTTACAGGCAAATGAAGAATTTATACATTTTAATAAACATCAATCCTGTAAAGAAGAGTTGACAATACTAAATTTAGTGGTCTGTTATGCTTCATTTAAAAATAAATATTTCGGAAGAAATTCGAGCTAACTGAAGATTGTCATAACTGAAATCAATGCAGAATGAGATTGTTTCAATGACTAAGAAGTATGCTCTTATCTTCTTCTGTAAACGAAACACACTGCGCATATACCAGTGCAAATAGTTTTTCTTTTTTCATCTTAAGCACCCTATAAAATCCTGGATCGGATGAAACGATAAATTTGATAATCTCTCCCCTAAAATATACCTAATAAATCAATTTAGCCCACTCAAATTTTATTAATTATCCCACCCAAAATCCAAATTACGCAAAAAAAGCCCCAATTTTTATTAATTAGCCCACCCAAAATCCAAATTAATGCAAAAACAAAAAGCTCTAAATTTTTTTTCTTATCTTATTTTCGGGATTGTTCACAAAAAAGTCCTCAAAAAAATTTCGGGGCCACTGCCCCCGAACCCTGGAAATTTAAGCCCACCCTGTAACAAATTCCAAATTCCCGCCACTGCAACTGCAGATAGCTTATGCAACAAATTTTGAACTAATCTCTAAACCTCATTCATATTTCATATCAATGGACTGAAATATTTTTCGATTTGCCAAAATCCTACAATAACCCATGCCATACTCAATTGTCTTGGATAATGAGCTTAAGGAACAAAACCCTATAGTTTAAGACTGAAATTCAAGGAGGCGATGCGGAAAAATAAATTAATTAATAAATAAATATTGACGCCAAATCACCTAATCTATTCCTATATGGCTATATATTAATTAATTTTTTTTCATAGAACTAAAACTTGATCATTCCATTGATAATCCAGCTTTTTGGTAAATGCATTAGCTTATTTATGACCCAATTCTGGCAATGTAAATGGAAATGGAAGAATACTCGTAAATACCGGTAATACAGTCGCTTGTTCTAGCTGAAATGTTCAGAGATTATGTCATGGCCCGCGGCGGCGATGGGGAAGGTGACGGCGGACGGCGGTGTCAGGACGACGGAGAAAGATTTGAGAGATTTTGGGGGAAATTCGATGCTAAAAGGTTCGAAGATCGTAGCTTTTGAGAAGAAGAAAAAAATTGGAAATTTGGGATAATTCCAAACGACGCCGCTTGGGGAAGTGATTACTCGGACGGATTTAGCAAGAAGATGGGCTTGGGTTTAGAACCGGTTTCACCATTTTTTTCACAAAATCACATTTTTTGTGGTGAAAAAATGGGTTCATCTCCAATAGCATACTATTTTACTCTTCCATAATTTTTGGTGAAAAATTGTGTTTTTGGTCTTTAATTGATTTCACCAAAATTTAGACTAAATATTAAAATAATACTTACTTCCTCCGTTCCTAAATAGGTGTCGTTTTTCACCTTGACACAAATCTTAAGAATCTCAATAAATATGTCTTGATTTTAGAAAAATATATATTGATGGACCAAAATACCCTTGTTTGTTAATTAATGCATGAAGAGTGATGCAAAGTTAATAAGGGTAAAATTGAAAAATAAGCAATTAATGCAACATTGGAATTGTAAAGTGACAGATAATATGGAACAAAATAAATTCTCAAAAGAGACAGATATTATGGAACAGATGGAGTAATATTTTACCAATGGGATTTGGTTTAGTCTCCCATGACATTTCATCATGTATGCCCCAAAACTGTAAATATAATGTTAATCATAATTTTAGTATATTTTTTTTCCTAAATATTAATTATAGATCCAATTTTAAGTGATATAATTTAAAAAATATGTTATCAAATTTAAAAAACTATCTAAACATGAAATAACATGAACTCAATTTTTTTTACATATCATAAAATCATACATAAGCAATAATCTCATAAATTATTGCATAATTAAAAAATATTACAACATAAATTAATTTAAAATCATAAAACATCTCATTCTATTAAGTAGTTCGTGAGAATTTAAATTTATATAATTTGTGTTATAATAATGTTTTTATTAGCGTATATATTATATATATATTACGTATATTATTAGGGTAAATTACAAACACCCCCCTGAGGTATGGTCAAATTACAAAAACCCCCCTCTTGTTTGGATAATTACATCTACCCCCTCAACTATGATTTTTTCTTACACCTCCACCCTTATGGTGCCAAATTCAACATAATCATCTAGATTCCGTGAAATGTGCTCTAGTTTGTACTCGTTTTGTGTAAAAATACAGTTTCCGATGCACCACAAACTGATATATACAAGTTAAAAATCACAGATTATGATCATCTTGCTTCATAATGTAGAGTTTGAATGGGATAAAACGGTACAAAAGTGATAATATTCCATATAATCTCGAAGATTCCACTAAATTTGAGGAGTTGAGGGGGTGGTTGTAATTATCCAAACAAGAGGGATATTTTTGTAATTTGACCATACCTCAGGGGGGTGTTTGTAATTTACCCATATTATTATTATTCTTATTTATTCTAGTTACCTTGTATAATAGGTTACCTTGTGTAGTTAGGATTAGGGTTTCCTACATAATAACTATATATATGATTAATATACGTGAGAGATAATTCATTCTCTCTTTTCTCCAAAACCTAATTCTCCTATATGGTATCAGACACTAGGTTAACCTAGGAGGTTGCTCGCAGTAGACAGTTTCAGAGAGATCGCCATGTAAGAAGGCATTTTTCACATCAAGCTGGTGGATTGCCCATGATCGTGAGAGAGCAATACTGAGAACTGTTCGAACAGTGGCTGGTTTGACAACTGGGCTAAAAGTCTCGTCAAAGTCGATGCTAGCCTGCTGGTGAAACCCACGAACAACCCACCGTGCTTTGTATCGCTCAAGAGAGCCATCAGACTTGAGTTTCTGTTTGTATATCCACTTACCATAAATAACATTAGTGAATGGGGGGCGGGGCACAACATACCAAGTATTGTTTTTAATTAAAGCAGTATATTCCTCAATCATGGCGTTTCGTCAGTTTTGGTCAAGAAGAGCTTGGCGATAGTTGGTGGGAATGGAAGAGGTAGATGACGCAACGAGAGAGAAAGGGACTTTGGGTTTGTGGATGCCCACTTTACTGCGAGTCACCATAGGGTGAGCAGGGGGAGGTGGGGGAGGTGTGGGAGTAGGGGAAGAGATGTGGAAGCACTAGAAGGGGTTGTGAGCTGGCCGTGGTCGAGAGGTGGTGCTGCAGGAGAAACAGGTGTTGGCTGTGTTATAGGACTGTTGGACGAACTGTTGGAAGAGGGTGGTTCACTATTGGAACAGTTGGATGAACTGTTGCAACAGTTAGACGAAGTCTGAGGGAGGAGGAACATGGAGGGTGTGTTTTCGTCCAAGGCAGAAGGAGGAAGTGTGTTTTTGGGGGGAGTGGACTCCGCAAAAGGAAAGTTAGTTTCGTCGAAGATAACATGACGAGAAATTATGATTCGGCCAGTGGATCTATCAAGGCAACGATAGCCTTTGTGAGAGGAAGGGTGACCGAGATAGACACAAGGAGTAGAACGGGGGGCGAGTTTATGTGTTGTGGTGGCGGTGAGGTTGGGATAACTGAGACAGCCGAATACTCGAAGATGAGAGTATGTAGGTTTGATGAGGTAAAGAGCTCCGTGAGGAGTCCGGTTTTGTGTGGTTTTGGTAGGTAAGATATTGAGTAGGTGTGTGGCCATATGAAGGGCTTCGACCCAATAAGTAGGAGGAAGATGAGCTTGAAAGATGAGGGATCGAATCATGTTAGTTATAGTGCGGATCATTCGTTCTGCGTGTCCATTTTGAGGGGAGGTGTGGGGACACGAAAAACGACTTAGGATGCCGTGTTTAGTGAAGTAGTTTTGAAAATCCGCATTTTTGAATTCACGACCATTATCACTTTGTAAGGCTTTCAGGGGATGTTGGAATTGAGTTTTGAGAAGTGTATGAAAATTGACAAAGGTTGTAAAAACATCGGATTTATTTCGAAGAGGAAAAGTCCATAAATAATGGGTAAAATCATCAACTAACACAAGATAATATTTGAAACCCGTAAAACTAGAAACAGGAGAAGTCCATAAATCAGCATGAATAATTTGAAATGGGGCAACAGTAGTAGATTTTTGAGAAAAAAATGGTAGACGAAAATGTTTGCCTAATTGACAGGCATTACAAAGAGACTCCCCAGGGTCTTTATTATGGGAAAGAAAAGTGCTAGAAAATAAACGAGACATGACGTGTTTGCCGGGATGGCCTAGACGCTGATGCCAAAGAGTGCGAGATGAAGGTGTTGCGGCAGTGAGGAAAGCAGCGGGAGGTGAGATGGGGGGAGGGACTTTAAATGGATATAGGTCACCGGAGCTATTGCACCTGAAAATCTCGACTCGACTCCGAAGATCCTTCACAGAAAAACCAAACGGGTCAAATTCAACCGAACATGAGTTGTCGCTGGTGAACTTTCGAACAGAGATAAGGTGTTTGACGATATTGGGTGTGACATAGACATTTGTGAGGCGGAAATGAGTTGTGGGAAGAATTGTGTGGCCTATGTGGGTTATGGGGAGGGTGGAACCATTACCGACGACGACATGTTTGGGGAAATGACTGCCAGGATTAAAAACAAAATTGAAATTACCTGAGTGCGGTGCCATATAAGAGGTCGCCCCGCTGTCCATGAACCACTCTGACTCGGTAGGTTGCTGAAGTGTCACCGTATTCAAACGGTTTGCGAGATCCACCACGTTGGCTCTGTTGCAGGAACTGTTGCAACTGTTGATGAAACTGTTAGAGCTGTGGCATGGTTGTTGCTGCGGATGAACCTGAGTAGGAGCCGAGTGGCCGGTTTAGGGTTCAGGTGGTCCAGTAAAGTAGGCTTGAGCCGCTGGAGTGGATGAGTGGCCCAATGTATTTGGAGCGGATCCCAGAATTGACGGTTGTCGGTAAGGTGCGCGCCAGAGTTGAGATGCGCCATGGGCACTATGGTAGCCGTAGTGCTGCATGGGGTGACGGTTAGTGCTGCGACCTCCGCGACGGTTGGATCGGCCACCCCCGCGCTGATAACGCGAAGAACTACCTCCGCGGGAACTGTTGCATGAACCGTTGCAACTGTTGGATGGACAGTTCGCGTTAGAGGCGTAGAGAACAGCAGCGGTCTACTCCGGTTCAGCAATTCTTGTTTCTTCCATCTGAAGAAGAGATCGAGTCTGTAGAAAAGTGGGAAGGGGATTCTGAAAGGAGATTAGGTTGGCGACGGTCCCGTAATGTTTCAAAAGGCCGTGTAGGGTTTGTAGGACGAGTTGTTTATCGGAGATTGGATTTCCGACACCGGCCAAGTTGTCCGCCGTGGTTTTGATTATTTGACAATAATCGTGAATGGAGAGAGCGCCTTTCTTGAGGGACTTCAATTTTTCTTCAAGTTGAATGGGTCGATAATCTTTGTTATCGGTGAAGAGAGAAGAGATGGCGGTCCATAGGTCACTGGCGGTGGAGGTTTTTGAGAGAACCATGCTGGACAGATCGTCGATCCATCTCGCCCCACCCACGTGCGTCGTCTCAACAAAGCACTCTACGGTCTCAAGCAGGCACCACGTGCTTGGTACAAGCGTTTTGCATCTCACATTACTACCATGGGGTTCAGAGAATGCAAGTCCGACACTTCACTCTTTGTGTACTATCGCAACAGTTCACGCGACTGTCGCAACAGTTCATGCGCCTACCTTCTGCTGTATGTCGATGACATTGTACTTACGGCCTCCACACCTGAATTGCTCCGCTCATCGCTGCCCTTAATCAAGAGTTCGCAATGAAGGATCTTGGCGATCTTCACTACTTTCTCGGCATCACAGTTACTCGCTCGTCGAATGGGCTATTTCTCTCTCAACGCAAGTACGCCGACGAGATACTAGAGCGTGCACACATGGCTTCCTGCAACCCTTGTCTTACGTCGGCTGACACAAAGAGCAAGTTGTCTTCAACCACTGGACCCCCCGTTGCTGACCCTACTCTTTATCGCAGCCTTGCCGGTGCACTGCAATACCTCACGTTTACTCGTCCCGACATCTGCTATGCTGTGCAACAAATATGTCTATTCATGCATGATCCGAGGGAACCTCATATGGCTGCTCTCAAGCGTATCATTCGCTACATTCGTGGCACTCTCGATCACGGCCTTCAGCTCTCCCCCAATCCGGACCTCTCCCTTATCGCTTACTCCGACGCCGATTGGGGTGGCTGCCCTGACACTCGTCGTTCGACATCGGGCTATTGTGTTTTCCTCGGCAACAACCTCATCTCTTGGTCCTCCAAACGACAGGTCACTACTTCTCGATCGAGTGCGGAGGCCGAATATCGAGCTGTCGCAAATGCCGTCGCCGAAACGACTTGGTTACGCAACCTACTTTCTGAGTTGCTCTGCCCACTTTCGAAAGCCACTATTGTCTACTGTGACAACGTCAGTGTCGTCTACCTATCCAGCAATCCTATTCAACACTCTCGTACGAAACATGTGGAGATCGATATCCACTTTGTCCGAGACAAAGTTGCTTTGGGACACGTTCGAGTTCTTCACGTCCCATCCGCCTACCAGTTTGCCGATATCTTCACGAAAGGACTCCCTACTCAACTGTTCCAATAGTTTGTCTCCAGTCTCCACGTCCTCTCCTTTCCCGTTTCGACTGCGGGGGTGTATTAGCGTATATATTATATATATATTACGTATATTATTATTATTCCTATTTATTCTAGTTACCTTGTATAATAGGTTACCTTGTGTAGTTAGGATTAGGGTTTCCTACATAATAACTATATATATGATTAATATACGTGAGAGATAATTCATTCTCTCTTTTCTCCAAAACCTAATTCTCCTATAGTTTTATTATCATGTAATGTTGTTTGTTGTTTTATGAGCTATGTATTTCAATTTGAATGCCTTACCCTATATTTCATCAATTAAAGTATGTTTCATTAATTATTATATTATTGCTTATTATATTTTATTAATAGCAATTATCATATTAGTCTAAGTAAAGAAATGGATTATCATATCTTCCTCCCTCCTTCCTCCTTCCTCCATCTTCTTCTTCTCTTCCTTTTCAAGCACCCGCGGTTGGGGGCGACAATTCTTCGGCGGCGGATGGGCGGCGGCAATTCTTCTCTTCTTCCGCTAAAGCATTCCTTCTCGTTTTTCAATTTCCTTTTTTCTTTTTCTTTTTGGTCTTGCAATAGTAATTATGTCTAATTTGAATGAATAATATCAAAATCAATATTGGGGTTATATTTATAATTTTCAATCTTGTTCTTATTAAATTTATTTATATTTTGGTCTTGCATCAAGTAAGGTCTTGCCCTTAGAAATTTTGAGATTACAAATAGGTGCAGTCTTAATAAAATGGTGTTAATTACACGAAATATTATTTTTAACCTCTATATTTGGTAGGAAACATATGATTTGGTGGAAAAAATAGGAAAACGGTGAACGACAGAGATAAATGCGCAAGCTGGAGCTAAATGGCGGAGGAAACTGAGAAGCGGCTGAGCAAGGGTAAGATTTTGTAAAAAGAATGGGAACAAGTGTCAAGGTATACATAGGCGCATGAAAAGTTCTCG
The DNA here is from genome assembly GCF_000504015.1 of Erythranthe guttata. The sequence continues at coordinate 555,783 of NW_012193445.1, forward strand.
CATGAGAGTCGTCGATCAAGAGGGCCGGATAATGGAGGCGGAGATGAAGCCACATCAGCACGGGTCTTAAGGGATAGTAGAGCAGTTTTTCGACAATTGAGGATCAAGAAAAGTGTTTGAGAATCATCCAATACAACTAACAGATAAATATCATCTCCACAATTCTCGTAACGTATTTTCAAATTCAAACTAGCTTAGAGATAGATACAAATCTGATTTGTATTTATCAGTTGTAACAATCTACAAATATGATTTGATAGGGTTTTTACTTGTATATATATCTGTTGTAGTTAATGAGAATAAATAATTATTTCCTCTCATCTTCTCGCTGTTATGGTATCACAACACACTCGAGATAGCTAATCTCAATTATCTTCTTTTAATGATACAACAGCCATTTTTTTTTCTTTCTTTCACCCCATTTTTTTTTCTTTCTTAAAAAAAAAAAAAAAAACTATGGCCACCATCCAAAACACCAATGATCCTAACAAAACCCTCATAACTATCAACGTGGCTGCACAAGTCCCTCTTAAACTTACTTCCATCAACTATATATCATGGAAGTTACAATTTAAAACCCTGTTCATTGGCTACGATTTATTAGGCTATATTGATGGTTCAACACTATGTCCTCCAGCCACCCTCACCCAAAATACAACAACTCCAAATCCAGCTTATATCTTGTGGATCAGACAAGATCAATTAATACTTAATGCCATCATTGGTTCTATTTCTCCCTCAATAATCCCATTCATTGCACAAGCCAAAACTTCTGCTGATGCTTGGAATATCTTGACCAACACATATGCTAAACCATCTCGGGGACGCATCAATCAGGTCAAAAATCAACTAACACAAATCACAAAGGGCCCTGAAAGTGTGACAGAGTTTTTGCAGTCCATTAAAGCAAAAGCCGATGAAATTGCTCTACTTGGAGCACCAATTGATGATGATGAACTTACAGAAAAAATCCTTGATAGACTCGGCTATGAGTCAAAGAATTGGCTCGAGCTGTTCAAGCCAGAGATACCTCAATAACCTTTGAGGAGCTTCATGAAAAAATGCTCAACTTTGAGGCCTCACTTTTGATGTCGAAACCGCAACCGACCTATTTTTCTGCTACGGCGAATCCGACTAGCAAAAACGCTTCTTGGCGAGTTCCTGCAAGGAAATCAAACCGATTTCCAATACCTAGCGGCGGCAAACAGCCTGCTCCAGGAAATCAAAGTACTCGTCCACCTTTTCGTCCATATTTGGGATATTGTCAAATCTGTCGGATACAAGGACACACTGCAAAAAATTGTCCCTCATTCAGACTTGTCCCGGTTACATCATCCAACCACTCAACAAATCAGTCTACGACTCTGTGGCAGCCCCGCGCCCATTATGTTGCACATTCGACAGATCCTCATCCACCAACATGGTTATTGGATAGTGGTGCCTCTCACCATGTCACATCTGATCTTGCTAATCTTTCAATGCACACTCCATACAATGGCTCGGACGACATTATGATTGGCGATGGCACGGGTCTTCCCATAACACACACTGGTTCTACATCCCTATCTAATTCTACAAACACCTTTAAGTTATAAAATGTTTTGTGTGTCCCACACATGAAAAAAAAATTGATTTCCATTTTCCAATTCTGTAACACCAACAATGCTTCTATTGAATTCTTACCATCCAATTTTCTTGTGAAGGAACTTCGCACGGGGGCAACACTCTTGAAAGGCAGAGCTAAAGATGGTGTTTATGAGTGGCCGGTATCAACTCCAATTCTCGCATTTTCTAGCTTAAAGACTTCAACCTTTGGGTGGCATCATAGATTAGAACATCCTGCATTTTCAATTCTCAATCATATTATTTCCCGCAATAAACTTAGCTTGGAATCTTCTAACTCCGCCGAGCTATCTTGTAATTCTTGTCTTTCCAATAAAAATCATAAATTGCCATTCTCAAAATCCACACTTATCTCAAATCAACCTCTGGAAATTATATTTTCAGATGTTTGGACTTCCCCAATAATTTCCATTGATGGGTTTAAATACTATGTGGTTTTTATTGATCTTTTTACTCGATACATATGGTTTTACCCCATCAAGCGAAAATCCGAAGTCAAAAATATATTTATTAGATTTAAGGCCATTGTTGAAAAATATTTTGAGAAAAACATTACAGCATTGTACTCCAACAATGGCGGGGAATACATTGTTCTTGCCACTTTTCTTGCCACTCATGGAGTCTCTCATTTCACTACACCCCCTCACACGCCCGATCATAATGGTTTTTCCGAAAGAAGACATCTTCATATTGTAGAAACGGGTCTAGCATTGCTCTCTCATGCATCTCTTTCTCTTACTTATTGGACTCATGCATTTGCGACATCAGTTTATTTAATCAATCGCATGCCAACCCCGACCCTTAATATGATCGCCCCTTTTGAAAAAATATTCGGGTACACCCCAAACTACTCCAAACTAAAGACATTTGGTTGCCTTTGTTACCCATGGTTAAAACCATACACATCTCATAAATTAGAATCTCGTTCCAAACCTTGCATTTTTTAGGATATTCTCTCACTCAAAGTGCATATTTTTGTCTCGATCCCTCAACTTCTAAAACTTATGTCTCCAGACATGTGAAGTTTGTTGAATCAGTATTTCCTTTCAAAAATTTGTCCACACAATTACCTCAAACGCCACCCATTTCTATCACCACCTGGATTCCACCACCAATCCACATTTCTACACCACCCACATTACCACCACTCAGATCACCATCTATAGAAGCTGCTACTCAACAGGTGTCTGTCGAAGTTCCGACTCACTCCCCTGATAACCCACAAGCCTTAACTTTACACGAACCTTCGACCAACAACACTTCGGTGCAACCTGCCCCACAAAACCAACATCAATGTACCCATTGAATGACCACCCGAGCCAAGAATAACATTAAAAAACCTCTCAAAAAACTGAACCTCCATGTTCAACTAACCCAATCTAATGACCTTGAACCTGCTACAGTGACCCAAGCCCTCAAAAATCATAAATGGCGACGAGCTATGTCTGAAGTATATGATGCATTGGTAAAGAATGGGACATGGGAATTGGTACCACCAGATCCAAGTCAAAATCTTGTTGGATGTAAGTGGATTTTTCGAATTAAACGCACACCTGACCGCTCTGTTGACAGGTTCAAAGCTCGTTTAGTTGCAAAAGGGTTTCATCAAAGACCAGGCCTTGATTACCATGACACATTCAACCCTGTGGTCAAACCGACCACCATTCATGTTCTTATTAGCATTGCTCTGAGTCGCGGATGGTCCTTGAGACAACTTGACGTCAACAATGCATTTCTTCAATGAACTCTTTCTGAGAATGTTTACATGTCGCAGCCACCGGGATTTATTGATAAAGAAAATCCAACACATGTTTGCAAACTCAGAAGACCATCTACGGCTTGAAACAAGCCCCTCGAGCATGGTATCAAGAACTCAAAAAGTTTCTACTTTTATCAGGTTTTATAAACTCATATGCTGACACTTCGCTCTTTGTCTTCAATGTTAATGGTCATATTCTGTATCTTATAGTTTACGTTGATGACATCATTTTTACGGGTAATGATGATACCCTGGTTGAGCGGTTTATCAATGCTCTTGCCCGTCGGTTTTCTATTAAGGATCTTGGCCTGTTAACTTATTTTTTAGGTGTAGAAGTTGTTTCCAATAAAACAGGTGTTCTGCTCTCTCAAAGACGCTACATACAGGACATTCTCGCACAAACTCAAATGGATCAAGCCAAACCTGTTCTCACTCCTATGCCGACAAGTCCTTCAATCAATTCGCACTCCGGATCTCCTTCAAAAGATCCCTCGGAATATAGGACAGTTGTGGGTAAACTTCAATATTTGCTCGTCACACAGCTAGACATTGCTTTTACTGTTAATAAACTATCTCAGTACATGCATTGTCCTACCACTGAGCATTGGTCCTATTTGAAACGCCTTTTACGTTACCTGGCTGGAACACTTAATGATGGTCTGCAAATTCACAGGGACTCATCTCTTAGTATGCATGCTTTTTCTGACGCTGATTGGGCAGGGGACAAGGATGATTACACATCTACTGGTGCTTATGCTGTTTATATTAGCAAAAATCCGATATCGTGGAGTTCCAAAAAGCAACGAGTTGTTGCACGATCCTCCACAGAAGCTGAATATCGATCCGTTGCTAACACAGCTGCTGGACTTAATTGGATTTGCTATCTATTATCCGATCTTGGCATTACGTTTCCGTCTTGTCCAGTTATTTATTGTGATAATATTGGGGCCAATCAATTGTGTTCGAATCCGATTTTCCACTCGAGAATGAAGCATATTGGCATTGACTTTCACTTCATTAGGGATCAAGTTCAAAATGGAGTTCTTCGAGTAGCTCATGTCTCTTCGGCTGATCAAAGAGCAGATGTTCTAACAAAGCCTCTTGCTCGTCAACCGTTTACGCTATTTAAATTCAAGATTGGAATTCGCTCTCACGCTCCATCTTTAGGGGGCATAACAGATAAATATCATCTCCACAATTCTCGTAACGTATTTTCAAATTCAAACTAGCTTAGAGATAGATACAAATCTGATTTGTATTTATCAGTTGTAACAATCTACAAATATGATTTGATAGGGTTTTTACTTGTATATATATCTGTTGTACTTAATGAGAATAAATAATTATTTCCTCTCATCTTCTCGCTGTTAACAACAACTAACACAAGTACATGTTTTTCTTGGCAACTATCTCCCCGAGCCCTAATTCCGACGGAGACATCTCTTTTAGAAACTTTCTCCGGCCGTCTAAAGGAGATCGTCGCTAGAAACTTGGCCGCGGGCACGCCTGCGATCAATCATCTTCTCTTGTTTTTGCTGCCGATCAAGATGGCCAAGTAGAAGAGGAACCGGAAGAAGAAACCCCACCCCACCGTTACCCACAGACAGTTCCACTTGCTCAGATCCGTCACCCCTTGTTGCCGCAGTATATCCACCCCCGTCATAACGCAGCTGGAGCTGTTTATATCCACCCCCAAAGTGCCGCTCATGCTCGCCAGAAGATTCACCTTCATCGCCTCCGGCACGGCCGCCAGCGGCGTTCCGTCGAATATCTGCACCCCGCGCACGAAGCACTTTGCCCCATTCTCGAACTCGTTCTGAAGAACCGCCTCGTACGGGTACTTCACTAGGGATATGTAGTGGAACCAGATCCAGTACGCCGGGATCCTGTCCCTGTTTATGAAGAAGCCGCTGAACAGCAGAAAGTATGCTATAATCGCCGCCACTATGATGTACCCGAGCATCACGTACGGCACCACGCCGGAGAGGAAGGCGACGAACGAGCTTCCGACCCAGAAGGAAGCGAATATGATTAGAAAGTAGAAGAGGAAGCTTCCGTCGAGTCCCACAGCCCAGAAGGTGGCAACGGCGAATGCCAACGACAGGAGGAGGAGCGCCGGGAGGGAAGTCAGCGCGTGGGCTAAGAGATAGGAGGACCTTCTGTAAGTGTTGTAGGCCGTTTCTCTCATGAAAATGTACCTCTCTTGGAGGAACACCGGCAGTGCGTCCGCGCAGGCGTAGAAGGTGGTTGACATGGCGAAAGCGAAGAAGCCGAGCCTTTCTTGGATCCCTTTCGGGGAGTCGTCGAGCCGCCAGAATATTGTGGCTAGGATGAATCCCGTCACCATCACCGCCGCCATGCGAACGACGAAAAGCTCCGGCATCCTCCATGAATTTGTGAATGACCTTCTTGACAGCACCGCCAGTTCGACCCACGGCGGGTTTGCGTACGAGGGGACAACGGCGGTGGGGCTGCTATTGCTGGTGGCGGTGGCACCGAAGACTAGCTTTCCTCTTGAAATGCTGGCGCTTATGGCTTCTTTTAGCGACAGATTGGTGGTGGTGGTATTGTTTTCTGATGCACATAAGGTGTTTGATAAATTGCCTTTCTTTAATGACTGCCATGATTTGTTGAACTCGGCCATGCTTTTGATCCCACCTGGTGAACCCTCGAGTTGGCGAATCAGATCCAATGCGAACTCGGTCCGGTTGTCGGTATCGGGAATCGGGTGCCCGAAATCAGAGAAAAAAACAGGCAAATTGGAGGGAGGGCCACTGTAGACAGTTTTCCCACGTGAAAGAAAAATCATTTGATCCAACAATCCAAGGATTCTATAGCTGGGCTGGTGTATAGACATAATCACTACACTCCCACTCCGTGCAATTCTCTGCAGTACCTTCACCACCATGAAAGCGCTGGTGGAATCCAATCCCGAGGTGGGTTCGTCGAGGAACAACAGAATCGGGTCGTGGATGATGTCAGTCCCGATGGAGACGCGCCGCCTCTCTCCGCCGGAGACGCCACGGTGGCCCTCATCTCCGATGACTGTCTTGGCGGCGTTGCGCAGCCCCAGCTGGTCGATGAGGGCTTGAACTCGGAGTTTCTTTTTGGATTTGGAGAGGGCTCTGGGCAGCCGGAACTCAGCGGCGAACATGAGGGTTTCTTCGACGGTGAGCATGGGGAAGAGGAGATCATCCTGCATGACGTAAGCTGATATCACCTTCATCAGTCTTGATTCTATTGCCTCTCCGTTCAGTGTGGCGTTGCCTTTCAAGCTTCCTTTCGCCATGCGGTTGGCCAGCGCGTCGATCAGGGTAGACTTTCCCGAACCCGACGCGCCCATCACCGCCATTATTTCGCCGTCGCGGGCCTCACCGGTGACCTCGTCGAGGATCGTTTTCGTGTGCTGCGGGGAAAGGGTTCTTGGTTCTTGGGCGTACCGGCGGCGGAGGAACCCGGGGAGAGCGACCTTGCGGCGGACTTTGACTCTGTAGGTTAGATTGGTGAAGGCCAGAACGAAAGGAACCGACGGCGGGGGATTCACGCCGCCGCCGCTGATGTCGAGCGTAACTGGCGCGTCGTCGTCTCCGCGGGATTCATTGCGTGACAGGTCACTAACGGATTTGAGAAGTTCCGCCAGCGTCGGATAATCGCATGAGGCGGCGCGTGGCATGTTAACCGCGAACTCTCCGGCGGGCGGCGGCCGCGGAGGAGACGGTGAAGATGTTTCTAGTGCCACAACTCTGGCCATGGATCTTAGGTGGTGAAGATTATTAATTCAGACAAAGCTGCTTCTTCTATTTCTATTTAATTTATGAACAGTTGGGAGTGTGTGAAAAAGAGAAAAAAGGAAGACGAAGGGATGATCGTGTTTGAATAATATTTATTATTTTACATAGAAAAAAATGGTAAAAGGTATTTAATGTAGATTGGTGAAGACGAGAACGAAAGGGAGCGACGGCGGAGGATTCACGCCGCCGGTGATGTGTATCGTCTACCCCAAAAAGTACTTGGTGACTGATATTCGGAGTGTGTGAAAAAAATAAGGGTGGTGTTTGGATATTTATTTTAGAGAACAATGGCGGCAGGCAATGGTATTTGATTGCAGAGGGGAAGAGGGCAACTTGGTTTGCATTTTCCCCATTAAGTAGGTGTGAGAAGTAATGGGGGATATTACGATGGGTGATCATGACTTCTTCAACGTTACGCCGGTGATAACACCAAGTTGATCTTTTGCTGGTACGTGTATATTTTTGTATTTTATAATATATTCCTCGCTTTGGTGAAATATTAAGGAATTAAAAAAAAAAACATAAAATATCATGTGGCAGCAGACCCATCTGATGTTTATCACTGGTTATAGGGTTGTAGGAGCCGGTGATCATTCAGACGTGAAGGGAATAATCGAATTCCACTAAAAAAGTGACACCTAGACATAGATGGGGTGGCAGGATGGAACGCGAATTTCAATTTCCTCCGCTTTCGATCTGAAAAGTTTGAATTTCGGAACAATTTTTTCCAATCGAACTTCCAGAATTCCAATTTCTGATTTCTTCCAAATATTTGGGATTGGAATTGAAATTCTAGATTTTCGTGCAATTTAATTTCTGAAATTAATTCCAAAAAATACACCTATAAATATTATATATTATACAGGAGTGATACTTATTTCAAGTTTTTGTTTTGTTTTCTGAAATAGTGATTTGATTTAAGTTTTGTTTTAGGTTTTGACATATTAAATTGTGGTTAAAAGTTTATTAGTTTATTATAACATGGTTTATTAAATTGTTGCTAAGTTTTGAAGTTTTGAAACTTGTATGATTTCCGAAATTTCGAAAATCCCGGGACTTTTAGAATTGGAATTAATTTTTGAATTCCGAAAATTTTGGAATTGGAATTAAAATTAATTTTGTACTTCCGAATATTTTTGGAAATTTTTCAAAAAGCTAATTTCGATCCGACCCATCCGATTTTCACCTATACGTGGATATATTAGAGCTAAAGTACAAGATTACCCCCATTATATATCTTAGATTTCTTTTAGCAGTACTAGTATTTTGCCTCGTGCGTTGCAAAATTAGAAATTAGTAAACATATACAATAGCAAAACAATCGAACACCGAAAATGTAAAAATTTCACTAATTGCAATCAGTCGCGAGTTCATGATTGTGTTAAAGGGTGGGCTTAAATTTTCGGGGGTACGGGGGCAGTGGCCCCAAAAAAAATTTAGGATTTTTTGTGACAAAATCAGAAAATAGGAACATATAAAGAAGAAAAGAAAAAAAAAATTAGAGTTTTTTTGCATTAATTTGAATTTTGAGTGAGCTGATTAATAATAATTGGGGCTTTTCTTGCATTAATTTTAATTTTGGATGGGCTAATTAATAAAAAATGGAGTGGGGCTTAATAGATATATAGGTATATTATGGGGAAAATTTTGCAAATTAAGGGTGGGCTTGAGTCCACTCTCCCAAAGGTGTGGACCCGCCCCTGATTGCAATCATAATCTATATATCTATTTTAACAATAAAATTTAATACACATACGTGTACTATAAAAAAATGAGAGAAAAGTTAGTGCTTGAAGAGGCAAAAGAAAAAAAAAGGATTAAAAAGAAAAAACAAACGTGAAAAAAAAAATTCAAAGTTGATCATGTTTAGTGGGGAAGGGAAGAACAAGAAAAAAAAAAGAAAGAAGAAAAACCTAATAATTAAAAAAAATGTGTCCTATAAAAAATGAGAGAAAATTTAGTGCTCGAAAAGAAAAGAAAAAAAGAAAAAAAGAAAAAGAAAATATTTAAAAATAAAAAATGTGAAAAAAATTGACGTGGGAAGGAAAAAAGGAAGAAAAAAAATAAAACAATTAAAAAAATCGAAACATCTTCTATAAAAAAGAAGAAAAAACAAATAATTTTGAATGTGCTATGAAAAATGAGAAAATAAAGGAAAAATATTTAAAAAAAAATTGCTTTTAGAGTTTTGTAACAAACCTTTCTTTTCTATATAAAGATAATATATGGTTTTTAATGCACAAGTCCCTAACCGACCATCTTTATTATTTTAGGTTAGGAGCTATATCTATTTCGCTAATAAGCTCTTCCCTTTAATATGTATTATAAATAAAGGTAAAAATAATTTATATGATAAAATTACTCTCAGCCATTTAGATTTAATTCCTAATTGTAACACCATTCAACTTCAATTTCATCAATTTTGACTTGTTTTTTTTCTGTTTGCCATTTCAGCCAGTGTCTTGTTTTTTTTGTCTGCTTTTTCCTCGACCAGTTTTCGGGGTTGATTTTTTTCTTTTTTCCACCGCGGGTTTTCAGCGTTAACCGGCGGTCTCCGGCGTTGATTTTTTTTTTTCCTAAAATTTTTATCCATTTTTTTACTTCTACTCTTGAATGTTGTCCGTAATTTACTCTAGTAAATTTACGTAATTGTATTGTCGTTTACGGTACAATTACTGTCAACCACATCAATATTATTATTTTTTCAGCTTTTTTTTTTTGTTTGATTTGTTGACAGTCAACTTAATAATATTACTGTCGTTGACAGTAAAATTACTCTAAATACAATAATATTACTATCAACTACATCAATACTATTATTTTTGGTCATTTTTGTTTTGTCTGATTTGTTAACTGATTAATGTAATAATATTACTGTCTAGTATTGTAATATTACTGTAAACACAATAATATTAATGTGGTTGACGGTAATAATACTGTCGTTAAAGTAATATTATTGCAGTTGAGAGTAATATTATTGTCAACCACATTAATATGAATTATTTAAGTTTTTTTTTTATTATGTTTGCATTGTTGAACAGTTAACATTTTAATATTACTATATTACACAATAATAGTGTTTTTTGTTGTGTTAATATTATTGTACTAGAGAGTAATATAGCAATATTACCGTGTTAAACTGTAATATAGTTAATATTACTGTGTTAAACAGTAATATAGTTAATATGGCTGTCAACCACAACAAAATTATTGTTTAATTAAACGGACCAAAAAATGTTGAAGAAAAAAAAAGGTTTTTAAAGAAAAAAGTCAACGATGGAGACCGGTGGTTGACCGACTGTCAAAGGCGGCGACGGGCGAAATTGTACTTAAAATTGAATAATTGGTGAAATTTGGGGTCAAATTGAGGTTAAATTGAATTAAATGATGAAATTGAAGCGTATAATAATGTGATAGGCTATTTTACTTTTTTACACACCTCTAAACAATGTCTGGACATTTTTGTAAAATAGTTTTTTTTTGTTTAGACCCCTCTATGAATAATTACCCTATAATAGGTTTATTTGTAATGGATCTTATAGTATATGGTTATGAAGGTGAGTTGAAGAAATAAGCATAAATGGGGGGTTATGTGGTTAAGAAGAGTTGATGAAATTATTTATGAGTTTAAGAGTGTGCCAAAACATTACCAATACTATCGAAATTATCAAAATTAGGCTAAATTACAAAAACACCCCAACCATCCGTAATTATCGAAATCCTCCGACATTTGTTATCGTCTTACACCGACCGCCTTACAATGTGATTTTCATGGAATTATTTTTATTCTAGAGAATATTTCTCAAAAAATAACGACTTTACCCCTGCAGACGTGGAATAGATTGAAGGTAACCAACCATGCACAAATGCTTATATGAATAGTATATGATATGTAGTGACATTGCAATGTGATGAAGAAAATGAGGTTATTGTAAAATGTATACCAAGGATACCTGCATTTAAGAGACTCTTTTTAGGTGTAGAATCGATATTTTTTAGGCAATATTCTCTTTAATAAACACGATAATTCTATGGAAAATCACACCGGAAAAGGGGTCGATGAATGGATGAATGTGTGTAAGAGAGAGAGAGAATGAATGAATAAATTTAGGGAAAATGGCAAATAGACTCATGACAAGAGCACTTAATTAAAAAAAAAATCCAAATTTTTTGCCTTGCAAATAAATCTACATATTTTAAACTTATTTGCAAATAAGGAAAAACTCTTTTATATATACCAAAATTACGCCAACTCCTTGAAACTCTAATTCAACTCAAATTTCATAATTTAAACCCCAATTTCATGAATTAACCAATTTTAGACCTTATTCAAAATTTGACCTAATTTTGACTACCTCCGCTGGAGAGCGCTGGTCAGCGACCGTTAACTTTTTTTGTTTATATTTTTTTGAAAAAAAAAATTCTGAATTTTTTTTGGCAGGTCAACCGCTGTTGATCGCCGCTCTCCGGGTTGACTTTTTTTTTTTTCTTTTTCATTTTGAAACGTTTTGTTTTCTTAAAAAAATAATAATTTTATTAATATTATTGTCTTGGCTGCAATATTACTGTCTCGGAGACAGTAATATTACTGTCTTGGCCTGTAATATTACTGTTTCGGAGACAGTAATTTTACTGTATTAATTAATTGTATCGTCTTGTCCTACAATTTTGCTGTCGTCGACCGTAATATTACTGTCGTATGCAGTAATATTATTTTTTGGAACAATAATATTATTATTTTGACATTCAATATTATTGTCTCAGACAATAATTTTGTTGTCAACACAGTAATTTAGAACGAAAAAAATAGTTTCAAAAAAGAAAAAGAAAAGTCAACGCTGGAGACCCGCGGTTGATCGGCCGGAATTAAATTTTAGAAAAAAAAACTTTTCAAAAAAAAGTGAACGCCGGAATTTAGTTAGTAAAGAAAAATCCATAAAAAAATTATTTTCTAAAAAAAGTTTTTTTCAAAAAATAAAAAAATGGGGGTTAATGTGATATATTTGTTCAAATTCGGAGTCAATGTGCACTATTTATGAAGTTAGAGTATAATGGATGAAATTGAAGAAAATTAGATCATGAGGAGTATTATGGACAAAAGACACGAGAATGAATTTATTTGCGAGACTGTTTTTTATTTGGACCTAAGTGTATTTAAGTCTCTTGTCGTGGGCATATTTGCTATTTGTCCATAAATTTATAGAAACAAAGTTGCGTTGCTATTTGTCCATAAATTTATAGAAACAAAGTTGCGTGAGAGAGAGAGAGAGAGAGAGAGAGAGAGAGAGAGAGAGAGAGAGAGAGGGGGGATAAATGTGTCTCAAGTACATGGAGTTTGATACTTGTTGAACTGTACTAATTGGGTGAGAGAAAGGGATTGAAGTTATGGAAGATCGGATAGTATTGAAGATTAGGAAACGTGGACGATCGAAGTCGCAGTATTTATTTCACTCAAGCGATTGAAGTTATGGAGATATTGGAGAGTATTGAAGATTAGGAAACGTGGACGACTGTCATTTAAATTTTTTTTTATTAATATTACTGTCTTCGCCTGTAATATTACTGTTTCGGAGACAGTAATATTACTGTCAAAGACAGTAATTTTACTATATTAATTAATTTTATTGTCTTGCCCTGCAATTTTGATTTCTTCAACTGTAATATTACTGGTGTACGCAATAATATTACTTTTTGTGATAGTAATATTACTATTTGGCATTGCAGACAATAATTTTGTTGTTAACATATTAATTTAGAGAGAAAAAATAGGTTCAAAAAAAAGAAAGAAAAAAAGTCAACGCCGGAATAAAATTTCAGAAAAAAAAAGTTTTCAAAAAAAAAAATCAACACCGAAATTTGGCTAGAAAAAAAAAATCCAGAAAAAATGGGGGTTGATGTGATATACTTGTTCAAATCTGGAGTCAATGTGCAATATTTATGAAGTTCGAGTATAATAGATGGAATTGATGAAAATTATATCATGAGGGATACTATAGACAAAAGACATTAAGATGAGTTTATTTGTGAGACACTTTTTTGTTTAGACCGAAGTACATTTAAGTTTCTTGTTATTGACATATTTGTCATTCGTCCATAAATTTATAGAAACAAAGTTGCGTGTGTAGAGGGAGAGAGAGAGAGAGGATGAATGTGCCTTAACTCCGTGGAGTTGGATATTTGTTGGACTATACTAATTATGTAGAGAGAGAGAGAGAGAGAGAGAGAGAGAGAGAGAGAGAGAGAGAGAGAGAGAGAGGGGGGATGAATGTACCTCAACTGCATGGAGTTAGATACTTGTTGAACTGTACTAATTGGGTGAGAGAAAGGGATTGAAGTTATGTAGAGATCGAAGTATTGAAGATTAGGAAAAGTGGACCACTGTCATTTGAGAATTGTAACCTGTGAAAATTGTATTAGTAGAGCAGATATATGGATGTTCATGTGCTGGGTCGGATTCGAACCCGAGTTTGCATGGGTCGGTTTCGGGACTTGTTTTTGTGGACTCGAGACTCAATGGATCGACCCGAGGACCCGAATTTGGTTGAAAGATTTTTGCCCAAAAATGGTTCAAGTAATAACTACTGGGTCAAAGAACATGTTTGATAATTATCTAGCAATTAAGAAACTATTGTTATGCTTAAATAGTTGTGAATGAATAAGATTGATTTTTAAATATGGAGGTAAAATAAATTCTTAAATGTTATTGACTGTCGTTATTTATGCATTATATGCATTTTTATTTGATTACTTATATATATATGTGCTTATAATATTATGATTATTGGAAAATTCTTGAAATGTAACTCTAAAGAAAAAAAAATATTGTTGAAATTTAATGACAACAAAAAGAAAACAACTTTTAACATATTTTATAGTATACTAACAGATCCTTGACATCAAAATTATTTTATATTACTTAAAAGTAAGTAACATACATTCTTATTTGTTAACTTATTATGTTTTAATATTTTTTTATAGTCATTAATTAACTATGATTAAATTATACGGTAAATTACACCCACGCCCCTGTGGTATGCTTAGATAATTTTAAGGTCTCTATGGTATCGATAATTACACTCACCCCCTGAAACGTAGTTAGAAACTCTAATGAGATAATGCATTGGATACATTATTCCGATAGGGTTCTAATGGACTATTACTTTTAGCTAGTGGTGGAGATATCATAAAGTTATGGGGTGACATGGCTCCCCCAATATTTCTTAAATCACCCATAACTCTTTGTTGTCTCCACCACTTCCTGAAACCAATAGTCCGTTAGAACTCTATCGTAATAACGTATCCAATGCATTATCTCATTTGAGTTTATAACTACGTTTCAAGGGGGTGAGTGTAATTATCGATACCACAGGGACCTTAAAGTTATTTAAGCATACCTCAGGGGTGTGGGTTTAATTTACCTAAATTATATCACTTATATTAATAAAATGCATAAATAACGATAGTAAATAAAATTTAAGAATTTATTTAATCTCAATATTATAAAATCAATCTTAGTCATTCACAACAATTTTGAAAGAACTCAGTGCCTCCGAGTTCGTTGAAATAGTATAAATCGATATAAAATTCGAGATTTCTTTCAAACAATAAACAAAAACTTGTGTTAGTAAGATTATGCATCGTAAATGACACAAGTTTTTAAATCATTATCCACAAGTATATAACTTGTGGATGAAGCCTTTACTCGTTAAAACCAGTATTCAAAAGAATACAATTGAGAAACCAATTATCACTTTTCTTCTGGAAAGAAAACACAAGATGTTTTCTTCGTAGACTAATTCCTAGTAACTAGTACAAAAGAACTTAATGAAATACTAGGAACACGGATTAGTATTCAATAGGATTGCATACAAAACAGACTCAATTATGCAATGAGAAATCTGTAAAGAATACAAGGTCTTGTAGACGTTGTTCCAACACTCTCTGCTATGTGCTTGTCAGAAATTGGTACAAATGAACTTGGATCGTCTCCTATTTATAGAGTTTATGAAAATCATGTCCTCCACGTAAATGGCACACTAAGAGAAGATAGAAAGTTAATCGGATAATGAGTCAATAGATAAATTAAGCATGTGCTTAAGGTAACTAACTATCCACTAAGCTCAACAATAACCACCCACTTACTCGAAAGAATAAATCCGAGTAATAAAATAATAAAATTATAATAATTTGGAAAGTAATAAAGTCAAAAAAATTAATATATATTTGATTCAAAAATCAAATATCCAACACATTTCATCTTATTTCTACAGTTTTTGTCCCCAAGTTTGCACGTTTTTCACTTTTGGTCCCCCATTTACCGACGTCAACAAAATATACACCAATGTTGTCACATTTTAAAACATTTAGGCTATGTTTGTTTAGTGCTTAATGAGCGCTGAATGAGCATAATCACTTATTCGGTCAGCAAAGTACTATTTAGTGTGTTTGATTAACATATCTGAATTGTACCATTTGATGCTGACCGATTAAGTGTAGAATATCACACTTAATGAACCAGAGATAGCTGTGAATGGATTTTGTACAATTTTATCCAATTAAAGTTTTTGAGAACTCCAACATCATTTGTCTTTTACTTCTCTTATTAAAAACTGAATCTAGAAAACATTAAATTCTTTTATTATATCAAATTTATTTCTATTAAACAATATTAATCAAAATAGAGAAAAATGTGATAAAAGCTTAAACAATTGTAAGAAAAAATATAGGGCTGGGCATTTGGGATCGGGATTCGGGATCCCGTCCTGTCCCGATCGGGATATTTTAATCCCGAATTAGGACAAAAAAACTAATAAACAAATACAAACACAGACACACACACATTATTTTATATATATATATATATATATATATATATATATATATTCAAGTTGGTTTAGTGTATAAAATAATAGTAATGGAAAAAAAATGCAATATTTCATACTTTTTAGGTAAAAATATGGGATTTCCCGATCCCAATCCCGAAATATTTAGGGATACCGATATACCGGAATTTAATAATATGGGACGGGATTGGGATTTAAAATTTCTATCCCAAATCTCGAAATCCCAATCCCGAAAATCCCGAATTCCCGTCCCGAACTCACCCCTAAAAAAATATATATAAAACCTAAACAATTATGAACAAGATATAAACTATATGTAATTGTGTGACTCATTTCCTTTCGTTCTTTCGCACAGTGGTATATACACAAATTCACATAGTGATAGTGAAGAATGATATAAGAGCAATATATTACAAGAGCAGCTTATAGTTTTTAACTTAAAAAAATTGATTCTACTTGAATTATTTTATATTGAAGGATATATTGTATCTACTATTGGTCCTCGTTTTATTAAAAAAAATAGATAGAACTAATAATTTATCTATATAATAGATTTGTCTACGGGGATAAAATTGGAAAATTACATCATTCAGATATTAAAGATATTCAGTTATCAAATAAACTTATTTGTTCAGCATTCAGCACTCCTATATTGTTCTTAACTGTTCAGATGTGTATTAAGCATTCAGCATTCAGTGCTTAATTCTGTCAAACATAGCCTTAGTCCCTCCGTGTGTTTGACCGTCAAGATGTAACGGTCAACTGTTGAACTACGGCTGAATTTGGGATTTTTCATAGAGAAAATTGCACTCTGACCCCTGCATTCTTCTAAAATATTCTAAAAACCCCTAAAATTTTATTCAACACTAATTTAACCCCAATTGCATCATTTATCTATTTTGACAAACAACCCCAATTTTTACCACCATTACAACTGACCATTGACCGCCATTGATTTTTTTTTTTTACTTTTTCTTTGGCATTGACCTTTTTTTTAATATTGTTTTTGACGTCGTTCACCGACATTGTATTCTCGGTTAACAATGTTGACTCTTTCTCTTTTTTCTTGATTTCTTTTGAACTTTTTCCTTTTTTCTCGATCAACACAATTACTGTATAACACAATAATAATACTATATTAATATCTTGTATCATAATATTAAAATTACAAACTTCTAACAAAGTTTTTATCTAAAATTCTAGGGCAAATACAATTTTTAAAAAAATTCTAAAATCCCTAGTTTCTTCCCTTCATTTTTTTCTTCGTGGAACCGCCGGTGCATCCCAAATTTCTTCCCAAAATAATATGAAGAAGATGAATTAGGCATGTGCGGAGTAATTTGGAATGAGACAACCACTCTAGTACAATGGTTTTTGGGCTAACACCGGCCGTTAATTTTTATCTTTCTTTTTTTTTCATATTAAAAATTTTCCGTCATTGAGATGCGTTGACTTTTTCCTTTTTTCTTTATTTTGACTTTTTTATGATATTATTTTCTCGACGATTATCAGCTTTGATTTTTTTTTAAATTATATTTTTCCATTACTCAACAATTTAATAAAAATAAAATAAAAATCAAGAAAAAAAATGTCAACGCTGTTAAACTGACATTCAAACTCGGTCAACAACGACAAACAAAGATCAATCGAAAAAAGAGTCAACCGAGTTAAAAAGAAAGTCAACGTCGGATTACCAAATTTTGAAAAATCGGGGTCAGTGGTTAAAAGTGGTTAAAATTGGTTAATTGATGAAATTGGGGTTAAATTATGGTTGGATAAAATTTTAGAGGTTTTTATAATATTTTGAAAGAATACAGGGGTCTTATTGCAATTTTCTCAAAGAAAAACCCCAAATTCAACCGTTGGCCGTTACTACTTAACGGTCAAACAGGCGGAGGGTCTAAGTGCGTTAAAATGTGACAACATTAGTGTGTATTTTGTAGACGGCGGTAAATGAGGGACCAAAAGTAAAAAAAAACATGCAATCTTGGGAACCAAATATATATATATATATATATATATATATATATATATATATATATATATATATATATATATATATATATATATATATATATATATATATATATATATATATATATATATATATATATATATATATATATATATATATATATATATATATATCATTGAAAAACTCTTCAAATGTAGTTTTGCACAAATAAAATTACATCCAAAATTTCGATACGTAGAAAACATTACAGTAAGAAGAAAATAAACTCTATCCTTAGTATAAATATAGCACATGAAAAGACATTTGATATTTACTAAACTACATTATTAAGTTATATTAATGTATTTTTTATTTTTGTTATTACACAATTGACCCTAACTAATTGATGATATAACTTTGTTATAAGGGGCATAATAAGAAGCACAAAAATGTTAAAAAACAAAAAAATATTCATGCTTTTAAAGTTGGTAGATGTAGAGATAAACATGTTACGAGCCCGTTTTCACTAGTGAATTCAAACCACGCATTTCATCCTAGTTGAATACCGGCCCACCGTATCCGACTATTTATTACCCGAGTATTCTATTAATCTTACAATTTTCAAAACAAGAGATGTGCATATTTTCGAAATAATTGTCATGCATTATCAAACAACAATATCCACACGTAACATCACAATTATCAATAAAGTGTAATATAATCCATCATATATGCCGGTCATCCCATCATCCATGTCTCAAGTACACATACACGCACTGTCCCACACACGGCACACGCACATACACGCATACCATACACCCATTATCATTAACACATATTAATTAGTCAAATCATGCTTGTAAAGCAAATGCACTTTTCTTTCAACCTTTAATGAATTTCTTGTCAATTTTAGACATTTAACTCACAATAAATTCTAACAGTATATTAAATATGTTCCTGATGAAAATTAAAGTACATTATCCCACAATTCATCATTTATAGCACACCATATCCAAATATAGTAATTAAATTACAAGAATATCATAAATAGCACATAAACCATTAAAATTCAAAATAATAGTAAATGACTTTAAAAAAGTCACAAATTAAATTTTAGGACTCTTAACTAACCAAGTTTCAAGATTATTGAATTATTTTACAGTTTTATAAAATTTTGAATTTTTAATAATTTAAAAACTAGAAAACTCTTGAACAAAAAATAATTTTCTCGCATAGATCTAATTAAATCATAAATATTTTCAATTATATCTTACTTCAAAGCTACTTAAAGTAATGTTTAAAACTTACTTCGTGCAAATCTTTCAAAAAATTGTAGATTTGACCCCAAAATCTCTAGATTTGCACATGCAAATCACTAAAAGTTCAAAAATTTATTTTTCTTGCAAAAATCCTTGTAAATCTGAAATCTTCAAACTTTTGAAAAATAAAAACTTTTATCTACTCATTATAAACAAACAAAACATGCGAGAACCAAAAATCAAAGATCAACACAACTTTTCCATTTTTCCCAAAAACCCAAAAATTCCAAATTCATCAAAAAATTTTTAATATTGTTGAAAACCCTTTTTAATTAATACTATTGATACCCTTTAACTATAGCAAGAAATCTAAATTTCTTACCTTTATGGAATAGAAAATAAAAGGATCAAGAGGACTTCAAGAAATTCCACTCTGTTGAAGATGTAGGTTTTATGGAGTTCTTGAAAAAGCTCTAGAGATATGGGTATGGAGAAGATTTGAAGACCAGAATAGAATATCTTGAAAGAGTTATAATGGAAAGATGAAAAAATGGATAGTTAATCTTGGTGGCTTATGGTGGGGTTTGCTTTAGCCGATAAAAAAAAGGATAAAGAGAGAGGAGCATTCTTTATAGGGGCCAACTATTTTAAATCCCAACTTTTGCTTACTTGAATACTACCAAGTTTAAAACCAAAATTGAGTACATATTTATCAGTTTTTTCTTACTTTAATACCAAAATAAAAAGAAAAGTACGAAAACACCCTTTCATACAAAATATCAATTATATCAAATTTTTTTAGAAATTACCTATTCAAAAACCAAATAAAAAAAAAGAAAAAAAACCCTTTGTTGTAAAAAAAAAAACCTCCACCATTTCTTCTCCTCTCCAACCCTCACCGCCGACACCGCCGCCGCCGAACGCCACCGTACGTGCTCGTAACTGCCGCGACAACCCAATTAAACCCTATCTTTTTCATCTTCTTAAATCCTCCAAAACATCTCCAAATTCAAAAAATCAAAACCTCACAAAACTTATAAAATGGAGTTATAAGACAATAATATGGTAGTATATGTGGAAAGAGAAGCCATTAAGGTAAGTATCGATGTCTTTTTTGAGCTTCGAAGTCGATTTGGAATTTTTTTTTTTAAACCCGTCGGCAATTTTCGACACATACAGGTCGATTTTTTTGTCAATTTTCGACACCAACGTGTCGAAAAAAAAAAAAAAAATTTCGACACATACCTGTCGAAAATTCTCCCAATTTCGACAGGTGTGTGTCGAAAAACACTATTGGTAAAAAAACAAAATTTTTTTTTTTACTAACAGTATTTTTTCGACACATACCTGTCGAAATTTGGAGATTTTTCGACAGGTATGTGTCGAAATTTGTTTTTTTTTTTTTTTTTTCCGACACGTTGGTGTCGAAAATTGACCAAAAAATCGACTTGTATGTGTCGAAAATTGCCACGCGGGTTTAAAAAAAAAACTTCAAAATCGACTTCGAAGCTCAAAAAAGACATCGATACTTACCTTAATGTGTTCTCCTTTCATATATACTACCATATTATTGTCTTATAACTCAATTTTATAAGTTTTGTGAGGTTTTAATTTCTTTAGTTTTGAGATTTTTTAGAAGGGTTTGTTGTGAGATTTTTTAGAAGGGTTTGTTGCGAGGAAGATTTTTTAGAAGGATTTTTGGGGAGGGAGAAGAAGGAGATGGAGGAGGTGAGGGGTTTGTGAGTAAGGAGGGAAATGGTTTTTTTTTGAGTTTTTGATTATTTGGTATTTAAGAAAGAAAAATAGTTTTGTAATATTTTTTAGGTTTTAATTTCATTAAGGGTATTACAGTAATTTACAATTAATTATTTATTTTTTATTTTTTTGGTATTCAAGTAAGCAAAAGTTGGGATTTGAAATAGTGATCCCCTTCTTTATATTCTTGGGTATAGATGATGGTGAAGATGTGTTATGGTGGTGATAAAAACTTAAAAGAGAGAGAAAAAGAGATTAGTCATTACTAGTATGAGTGGATTAGTTGACTAGTGCAGTGGCCATGCCACCACAAAGCAGAGAGTGACAAGTGATAGTGCATGCATAATATTTAATTACTAAATCCTAAATTCATAAATTGCACATATAATACAACTAATGCGCACACACGGTTCACAGTGTTTTATATATATATATATATATATATATATATATATATATATATATATATATATATATATATATATATATATATATATATATATATATATATATATATATAATGCTAAAGTTAGATCATCTTAGATGACTGAAGTAGGATGAACAGGAAGAGCAGAGTGGATCACTGGCTCACGAGCTTGATGGCCTTGAGATACCTGCGATCATAGAACACGTAAACTAGGTCGGGGGTTGATCCGGCGGAAACCCCTCCGACGCTCAAGTCAGACGTGCTGATCATAAAAATAGTCCAGAGAATATAGTTGATAGTATTGCTCAGTTGATAGGACGTACCTTAAGGAATGAGTTCAAACCTTTATTTATAGCTTAGTTGAGATTGTCGGGCCAAAACCTTACTTTAAGGTGATTGGGCCTCGGTGATAATGGTCTTCAATATTGGGCTCGTGGCCCAGTAGGTAAAGAAATTGTAGGCCCATTGGGTTGGCCCAATTAGGCATATCATTAAGCCCCCCACTCTTGAGTCGATGTGGGAGCCATGTCGAAATGGGTTCTCGATCGTGTCGAGAGTAAAAATTGTATTGGTTGTTCTTTGGCATATGGCCTAATGGTGTGCGAAAACGCATTGGAGCATGTGTCGGGGGGGCGTGAAGGCGCGTTGCCGCGTAGCGCGACCAAGTTGTCGCGATGTAAGTTATTTGAGTCGTCGGTGTTGTTCCGCGACGATGTAGTAGCAAATTATCTCCTCGTGGGAGTTGTCTCGTGATAATGTAGTAGCACGGATCAAGTAATCTCCTCGTTGGAGTTTTTATTTATTGACATTGTCAATGTTTCGATGCGTTGCTTTTATGTGTTCACATATAGTCTTGTGCGTGATGTACTTGAGGAGGGGATCAGGCTCTCAAGATTTTTTTTTGTAGGGATCGTGCCCCTTGTTGGACCTCGTGGGTCATAAGTATGTTTGGACCGTGACCACGTTTTAATGAAGGACCCGCCAAAACAAGTAGATAAATTTGAGTAATCAAGCTGGCCAGCTATATAGATTCCCATAATATCTCTAAGTGTTTCTAGGGTAGTAATCGTGCTAACTTGAGATTGCTTCAGTGGCAACACGAGTTGAAACTTTCGCGGTCGTATGCTGAAGGTCCTTATCGGTTATCTGAACCGTTAGAGGAGCAAGTAGAGGTTGATCTTGTTGAAGCTTCGGCGATCATATGCTGAAGGTCCTCTTCAGTTATCTGAACCGTTCGAGGGGGGGCGGAGGTAGGCCCCCAGGAAGTCGATAGCCCATGGCGAACAAAATGTTTTGGGGGCACTGTAAACCCCCAGGGAGTCGATAACCCTTGGGGAACGAAATATTTTGGGGGCAGATGTAAGCCCCCAGGGAGTCGATAACCCTTGGCGAACGAAATATTTTGGGGGCACTATAAACCCCTAGGGAGTCGATAACCCTTGGCGAACGAAATATTTTGGGGGCAGACAGGGAGTCGATAACCCTTGGTGAACGAAATATTTTGGGGGCACTATAAACCTGAGGGAGTCGATAACCCTTGGCGAGCAAAATATTTTGGGGGCAGATGTAAGCCCCCAGGGAGTTGATAACCCTTGCTAACGTTGAAGGGCCTCCTCGGTTCTCTGAACCGATCGAGGGTCGGGAAGAAGTGGATCCTGTTGAGGATCTAGTAGGACATCACGAGTAGGGTCTCGTGGTGGATCCCGAGCATGGGGAGGAGGAAGTGGCAAGCCAGAGCCTCCACGAGGTGGGGGGTTGTTAGCAGTGTCACACTCCCCTGAGCAGAAGTCTCAAGGCCATCTTGCGCGCTACGTAATCTTGTTTGCCTTCCCACAGACGGCGCCAAAATGATGATGCTAAAGTTAGATCACCTTAGAGGGTTGAAGTAGGATGAGCTGGAAGAGCAGAGTGGATCACTGGCTCACGAGCTTGATGGCCTTGAGATACCTGCGATCATAGAACACGTGAACTAGGCCGGGGGTTGATCCGGCGGAAACCCCTTCCGACGCTCAAGTCAGACATGATCATAGAAATAGTCCAGAGAATACAGTTGATAGTATTGCTCAGTTGATAGGAGGTACCTTAAGGAATGAGTTCAAACCTTTATTTATAGCTTAGTTGAGATTGTCGGGCCCAAACCTTAGTTGAAGGAGATTGGGCCTCGGTGCTAATGGTTTTCGATATTGGGCTCGT
This sequence comes from Erythranthe guttata, assembly GCF_000504015.1. The sequence continues at coordinate 579,387 of NW_012193445.1, forward strand.
GGCCCAGTAGCTAAAGATATTGTG